>JBBYHM010282084.1:0-23176 GCA_038381775.1 Adansonia rubrostipa | reverse complement strand
TATTTTTATTAATTTATTATATAATAAAATTTATTAAGATTATAATTAAATAAGTAAATTATTTTACTTTGAAATAAAAACTATAATAAAAATTAAATAAAATATGTGATAAAAACAAAAATATCTCTACACTATTTACAAGCCCTCCACGGTTGTTTACCCACAAAAGCCTTGAGGCTCTAGTGAAAATTGGCCACAAGCATGGTTAAAGCATTCTCACCATGCTGGTGGCTTGTAAGCCGATCAGCATCTCCGACGAGGGTGTACTAGGCTTACGTTTGATTCTAAGCTTAGCCTGAGTCCATGGGGCTGCAAGCATCTACATTTTGAACTTTATAAGTGAAATCATCAGAGCCCAATAAAAATGGAGTCTCAGAATTTGGAAAAGCTTTAGGAAAGTTTTTTTTTCTTTTAATATACCCTTACCTCAATTAAGGAAAGTTAATTTTAAAACCCAAGTATCTAATTTAAAGATTATCGATGGTATAAATTGATATTTATCAATTTATTTTTCAATGATGTGTATCAATTTAAAATGAAAAATAGAAAGATATCAATATTGCATTGTTTGAATTTTGTATCAAGTTGTGTTAGTCGTATTAACTTGTATCAATCCATATTAGTTGATATCATCTGTATCGATAGATCGATTAAATTTGATTCAATTGTGCCTTGAAAAAGATATTTGAACTTAAGCTCGGTTCAATTTTTAATTAAAAACTTTTATTATTTAAATTTTAATTATAAAATATATTTAAATTTAAAAATAAAAATTAATATTAAATATATTAAAAATGAATTTAAAAGTCTCATCAAATCTGATTTAATCTTGGTTTGTCATAGACATGTTCATTAGTTGGGTCGAGCCGTGATCTCAATTTTTATTTTTTATCTAAACCTAATTTAATCCAAAAACTCATATCATCATTAAAAATATTAAAACATAAAAATTATTTTTTATATTAATATTTATATATTTTTATAATTAAATTTAAATAAAAATATTTTTTATTAAATAAATAATAATTTAAATCGATTCAAAATTATATATATATATATATATATATTCAAACTTCGATCCAATCTCATCAAGGCCTTGACCACATCGTATTCTCCAAAGATATATATATGTCTTAAAATCCTGGCCCTCCAGCACAAACCTTCATCCAAATCCTAGTCCTCAAGCACAAATCTTGCAGCATATGATGTAGCACAAACCTGACAAAGATACAGTCTTATATGCTACAAGTTTTCCAGCCTCCCATCCCTTTTAAGGCAAATTTTATTGATGGGATCAAACCTTATCCAAATTCCTTGGCCGGTATTGTTTCTTTTTCTTTTTAAATATACCCATAATTGTTTCCAAAAATAGTTTAGCTTTAAATCTGATATTAAATTCAATTAATTTATATAATTATTTATATTTAGTAAGTAAAAATTTCAATTTCAATATTTTTTCACTATTCTCAGACTTAAACCCTTTTTATTATAATAATATAAAAGTTAAATATTTATTTTGCCTATATATTTTCGCTTAATTTTCAGCTTGATACCTAAAGATAAATTATTAATTTGGTATCTGAACTTTTATTTTATCATGCATATTGGCTTTTTGAACTAACACAGTTAGTTAAATGCTGACATAGCAATCATTAGCCAATAAGAGCTTAACACATAATTATTGATTATCACATCAGCATTTAACTAACAGTGTAATCCAAAGAATTAATAAGCATGATAGAATAAAAGCAAGACTGCCAAATTAAAAATTTTTTTCTTTAGGTACCAAACTAAAAATAGAGTTAAAGTATAAAGACCAAATAAATATTTGACCCAAATGATAATAGGTTAGCTTTCTAGGGAAATGCTAGACTTCTTTGTTATGTTCACTCAAGTAAATATTTTAAATAGTTTTTAGATTTTATTTAATATAAATTATTATTTATTTTCATATATGATCAACGAAATTTTTTAAATTTTACAAACAATACTAAACAATTACCATATAATGTTTTAGAAAACTCCAAAAAGATCAGTGTTAGTTCCCTAATTTTGTTGGTAGATAAAAATTTCATATTACGATCAACTTATTTAAGGAAAGTTTAACAAGTTTATATAAGCATAGGTTGAGGTTCCCAAAATGAAAAAAAAAAATAATTATTTCATTATTTTTATTAAATTTTATAAAAGTAATTGATTTAATATAAGGTATCAACAATCACTCGTTAACCAAACCCATTTACTTATTAAGATATAAATATTTAGCTATTGTGAGTTTCAAAGTTCAATATACTAACATAATATAACATTCCTTTGACCAAATATGGTGTATATAACTAAATTTCTATTCAAAATTTAATAGCCTAGTATAATATAACTTGTTTTTATAATGCAGTACCTTCTATGTATGGGAAAATTATTAAATATACAATAAAATATTATTAATATGATAATTTAAAAAAATAATTAGCAACCATGTCAATTTTTGTCGGTTCCTAAATTTTTTTAACTCCATATTTTTATATATATTATAGATTAATATATGAATTTTAAATTTCAAAATTTTTTATTTGTATTAATTAATTATTTTTTAAAAATTAATCTTTTATAACCAAACTTGTAAATATATATACACACATATATAGGAGGATTAGGTTACAACAATGTAAAATAAATTGTTTTACACTTTTTTTAAATAATTTCATGTATAATTAATATTTTGATATATTAACCATTAAATTTTTTAACTTATTTGTATTCGTCATGCACGTATAGTTTCAAATTAATTAAATATCTCTATTATCTTGATTGAAAATAGTATCTTTTTCAATACATATTGATGTTTAAAATTTAATGCTTATCAATCAAACGGTTAAACAAATTCAATTAACTTGAAATTTGGCATGCATAATTTATAATAGAACATAAAATTCATGATCGGATTAATAAAATATAAATTTATAAAAGGATATGAAATGCTATAAAACTAAATTAATTTTACGTTGATATATAACCCTTTATATATATATATATTCATCCACCTATCGAAATAATAATCCATTGTGTTCACCTTTAGCTATGTTTTCTTTCTAATTGTTTCAATACAAGTATATTAACTAACTGAATAAAAGTAAACTACTCAATTTTGCCATATTTTCTCAAGCACAATTTGTTCGCATATTAGGGCCACATTAATCTTTTATATAAATGTCATTCCTTATTAGATAAAAATAAAGTATTATCCATTGTATTTCAATGTGCAAACTAAGAGCTAGCTCTATATGTGTCAGCCAAACAATGGACTTATTATCTAACCAAATGGAGCTTTGAATTATAATGCAAAAGAAACGAAAAGGGAAGAAAATGAAGTCTTGATTACATGCTAGAGAAAAGGCATGATTTAGGACATAGGTCCTTCCCGTCATCATATTTTTAATCCACAACATTTTTACACGTATGGGTTTGTGATTTTAACTTTTCCTTTCTCTCTCTAACTTCTCCTTTAATCTTCTTTGTCTCTCTTCTTCAATTTTCTTCTCCGATAAATTTTACTTCTGTCATCGTCTTTCTTTATTGTTGTATTGCACTTTTTCATACAAAACTTCAATTTTTTTCCAAATTAAATAGATAATATAGTGCATCTTCGTCCATCAATTTTTCGATTCCTTTTTATCTTTCAAAGTATTGATGAAATATCCGATTTACTAACCAGCTTCTATTTCCGATTGAAGTGAAATCATCAAAATAAAAAATAAAATTGGCTTTGTTTTTTCGGAGCGAGAGAGACATAATTTTCTTTATTGCCAATCATCTTCAAGACCATTTTTTTGCTGAGTATGACCGGTATCAAAACAAGGAAAGAAATGTTTTAGGAAAAACAAGGAGAGAAGTTTTAGTTTTGTAGTAGGAGAGAGAGGAAATTAAAAACGTAAACCAATATCTTACGCGTTGAAGTGTAAAAATGGCACGGATCAAATAATTGACTTGTTTTAATTTTATTAGTTAGGATTATGGTTAACGTGGTAGTAAAAGCTCTTGTTATAATTTTTTGTGCAAAGGGTTGGAAGGACTGCTAGTTAGGACAAATTTTTATTTTATTGAACGTAATTAGCTGTCGATGGTACTACGAGCCACAGCACAAAAATTTTAAAATTTTTTCTTTAGATTAATTTAAAAATTAAAAATTAAAAATTTTATATTTTTATAATTAAATTTTAAAAAAATATTATTTTTATTATTAAATAATAATTTTTAAATTTATAAACTTTTTTTTTAAATTCAATTTGTAAGGGCTGATCTTAGTCTATAGACAAATCTAAATATAATGATCAAAGATACTAATATATTTGAATAATTGGTGGAAGGGTTTTCCCTTCATCGTCTTGCATTTTATGACTGAAAGGATCCAACTATAAAAACGATACGATGCAAATCTCTGTCACCGGTCATCCAAATGCAGCATAAGACAAAGGCAAAGAAGTTGTATACAATTTGAACTTTTGGAGCATTAATGGTTGGGGCAAAACACCACGGCAAAAATTGCACATCAATAGACTCATCAATAAAACCTTTTGGTTTGGAAGCAGGAGGATGGGCCCACTTGAAGGGATCAGTCTCCAGCACATTACAGTCTCGAATTTGTGGTGTAGGTTCATCCTAATCTAATAGACTCCCTGTGTGGGGGGTTTTTTTTTATTTTGGTTGGATGAAATTTTTCTAGGTTTTTCCTAATCAGCAACTTTGTCGTCAGGTGAAAGCTGCTGGCTTATATTTATGTAATCACTATTCTGGCCAACACCCAGACTGAAGTGATGCAAGTCGGCGATGACATGTTTTGTATAGAACTGTTTATGGTTGAGCAATTCACCCAACACAGATTACGTTAAATTTGAATAAGATTTTTGATAAATCGTATTGATTTGATTCGTTTCAAAATATTATTTATATAATAAAATATATTTTTATTTAAATTTAATTATAAATATTAATAAATTTTAATTTTTAAAATTTAAATAGTAAAATGAGTTTTCAGATCGACTTAAATCTGATTTTTTTTAAACGAAAACTTAATTCATAGACACATCTAATTTTGTGATTGAAACATTTTATTTCTTACATTTAAAGCATAGTTATTGTAAACACTGATTTAATTTAATTAATTTATGTAATTATTTTTAAAAAATAATTTTTAGTAAATTTAAAATTTAAATTTCAATATTTTCAACCTATTTTTCCTTTCTCGAACTACGACCTTTGTAAAGAAAAAAATGTTCTTGTGCACGAACCCTTGATTTCTAAATAATTAATTGAATGGTTAAGCACCGTTTTCTTACCAGTTAGGACACTATGATTGCCTTAACAATATTTGATCGTCTCAAAAATTATTAATTGTTCAATTATTGATTAACCCAAAGATCGAGCTCTAAATATTTTTTTTGGCTTTGACAAGAAGGCTGAAAATATGGTGCTTCGTTTGTTTACACCCTTTACCTGTGAAAGCAGGCACGTGAATGAGGTTAGTTTATATGGTTAAATGACAGCAACTGCCATTAATGGTCATCAAATGACATAATCTGAATTTAACTCAATTGGTTCATACAATTAACTTTAAGAGATGATATTTAGTAAGTAAATTCATATCCCAGCGTCTATAATTCCTTCTCCTAAACTCAATCTGTGACCTCTTCTGGATAAAAAAATTAATGGTCATCCCATGAATCAAGGATTGAATGTACAAGTTCAGTACTTTGAACTAGGTCTTTCTTGCTTGCTAGAGAAAAACGAACTGGTTCAAAACAGAAGTTCCAAGTTCAAACTGTCGTCACGGATCTTGATCGAACAACAAGAACGAGAAGCTGGTCTGGGGGAAAGATTCATCGATAAAAAAAGATTAGAAAGGATCATTATCCAACAAATAACAAGGACCAAAAATCCTGATTACATACGACCATGTGGTGCTCAAGTGTCAGAAAGACCCGTTACAGAGGACCCAGAAAGCCATGCTTGACTGCCAAGGATCATCACCTAAAAACGGCGAGTACAATCTTTTCATAAAAAATACTTGAAGTAGATCACAACTTCATACTACATTATATTCCAAAAGCCAAAGCAGAAACTGTGGGTCCCCAGCCCACCCCAAAACTAAGCTACCACAAGATAAAGTAACAACTTTTTGCAGCCACTAACTTGCTGCCATGTGCCTGTACGAGGATTCTCCCTCCCACTTGGGTTTTCCATACAGTTAGACCTCCCCTTCCTCACTTTCTCTTCACTGTGCTCACACTCAAAAGTTTTAGTTGAGTTTTGCGAGCTTGTGTTGTAAGAGATGTTGAAAGAGGAGACTAGTGATGCTGCTGGTGGTGGCAACAACTGGGCACGTGTCTGTGACACGTGTCACTCCGCAGCTTGCATGGTGTACTGTCGAGCAGACTCGGCCTACCTCTGTGCCGGATGTGATGCCCTTGTGCATGCTGCAAACCGGGTGGCCTCGCGCCATGATCGTGTTTGGGTGTGTGAGGCATGTGAGTCTGCCCCAGCTGCCTTCTTGTGCAAGGCAGACGCTGCATCCTTATGCACATCATGTGATGCTGAAATCCACTCTGCCAATCCACTTGCACGTCGCCACCAGCGTGTCCCGATTCTTCCGATTTCAGGATGCCTATATGGCCCCTTGGTCAATGATCAAGGCAGTCTAAAAATGGCATCAGCAGCTGAAACAGAAGATGATTTTATGTCCACGAAAAGAGACGACACAATTGCTGAGGATGAGGATGAGGCAGCTTCATGGCTACTGCTGAATCCCGGGAAAAATAACGCCAACCAGAACAACGTGTTCTTGCTCAGTGGGGAGGTTGATGAGTATCTGGACCTTGTGGAATATAATTCAAGTGCTGAGAATCAATTTACCGATCAGTATAACCAGCAACAAGAACATTACGTTGTTCCGCACAAGAGTTATGACGGTGATGGTGTTGTGCCGGTTCAGTCCGGAGAAGCCAAAGATCTCTTGCAACAGCAGCATCAACATCAGAATTTTCAGTATGGCCTGGATTACGATTCCTCTAAATCTGCATACAGCTACAATGGTTCCATTAGTCAAAGTGTAAGTTTTATTACAAACAACTTCCTTAGCAGTGATTTCCATTTGAAGTTTTCGGTTTGAAGTTTTAGTTACATGTGGCATGCAAACCCAATGATAGTATTTACTTCATCCAACCTCGTAAATTTCATTCATACCATGTTTTTTATTTCAGCTTAAACATGCAATTTTCATCAGTAGCTTTGGAAATCTTGAATTTGTTTTCTAGCTCTTATACAAGTTAACCACAGATAGTTACTTTTGACGAATTAACCGTGCCCAATTCTCTACAAAGATCTAACTGTTTTATACTAGTAGTTTTCAGGCCTGTTCCGCAAGCTTTTAGAGGTCTTTTTCCATTGTTGTTTCATAAGTTCAAGAAACATGAATAACCCTGGCGAAGCAAGATTTCCAAATCTAAAAAATTTTAAGTTACCTTTATGTACAGTTTGAAGGAATTCTTCTTCATCCTATGCTATGTTTGCTAAGGTAAAGGATGTTAACTACATATCGACAAATTAAAATCCATAGGGTATTTTCTTTTATTTTTCTTTCTTCTCAACTTTATTAGCTTATTCTTTCTTACTTTACCTTTCTTCATAAAGAGCAGAATCGAATGGCATAAATATCTTTGACACTTTTGTTTTCTTTTCCCTTTTATTCCAGGTCAAACATTTAGGCATATGTATAGTTTAGTTCTAAATTAAGTTTTACTGATCAAAAAGGCATTGGATCTGAAATCATTCATCTTGTACTCAAAACTTTAATTCTGCTTTAATTTCATGTTCACTATTCAAGCTAAGAAAGTCTACAAATTTTTTCTAACTCAAAACTGTAATAATAAGTCCTACTACTAATAATAAACTTCTTCTGATTTATACTATGAAAAGCATAAAAAACATATAAAGTTTCATGGTTGTATTTTTCCAGTTTTTATGAGAATATTAGAATCATAAATGGTTCAATTTTCCTGACAGTCAGATACAATTACCAGATCCTATGTCATTAGTAAGTTAAATGGTGATTCTAACTTTCCCTAAGCCATGTTTAGGTATCCCTTTCCTCTGTGGATGTTCGCATTGTACCAGAATCAACTATAAATGATATCTCAATCATGCAAACAAGGCCTCCTAATGGTACAATCGACCTCTTCTCCGGACATCCCATTCAGATGCCGCTGACCCAACTTACACCGATCGACAGGGAGGCCAGAGTTCTGAGGTATAGAGAGAAGAAGAAGACAAGGAAGTTTGAAAAGACAATAAGGTATGCTTCAAGGAAGGCATATGCAGAAGTGAGACCTCGGATCAAGGGTCGGTTTGCAAAGAGAACAAATGTTGAAATCGAAGTGGAACAGATGTTCTCCACAGCAGGAATGACAGAAACTGGATACGGCATTGTGCCTTCATTCTAAATGCAGTGAGAAAAGGGGGAAATAGGATAAAGAAGAGAATGTACCAGTTAATAGTAAAGCTCTAATGTTGATACTGTATCTTTCTTAATCTAATTGGTCTGAATCAATTACATAGTATATGTTTTAGTGATTTTTTTGATTGTCTAGATCATGCTACTGCTATCTTGTAAATGTATATATATCTATAATTTTGAAATTTTAGTTCTTTGCAATTACAAATATCCATTTCTTAGTATTCCATGTTTTGCTATCGTTTCAAATATTAGGTCAATAGGGAAAGAAATAAAACATCAAAGACTTTCCATACTAAATGGATGGCTTACTATACTGACCTTTAAGAAAAAGAGAATTCACTATGATACCTTTTCTGTGAGGGCAAAAAAAAGGCGCAAAGTTGAAGGCGGTGGATGATAAGAGGATCCAATAGCAAAATTGTGGCCAGCTTCTTATTGCAAGATTATTGATACCTATGTTACTTGGACTCAAGTTGAGTGTCGGATACAAATATATGTCCAACATAGGTATGCTTAATTTTTTCTAAGTTTTTCCATATATTTGGAGGATAGTATTCCTATACCCACCTCTGAATATATTTTAGACACGGATGTCAAACATGAGTAATTCAACAAAAATGAAGAGTCGAAGTAGCATAGATTGGCACCATAGAGAGGCCTTTTGGCTAGCTCCATTTTCTTTTCACTGGCTGAAGATTCCTTGTGCATACCTTAGATAAGCAGAAGAGTGTCTCTGTCCGAAAAGAAAAAGCAACTTACTTGCAGCATTTTTCCCCCTTTTCTAGATAACAATGCAATTCAGAAATTATAGCACAAGTAGACAAAATTAAGTTATAAAACAGCACTGAGTAAGTCCCTTATAAAAGGGTACTCTGGCCATGACATTGAGAGAGAGGCAGAGATAAGCGAATCTTGGAATTGAAAGCAACCTATCCCACTGCTGTTCCTGTAAAGCAAGAACCATAATTTATTCATGCTAAACTATTAAAGAAGAGACTCATCTATGCATAATGCAAACTTGAACAATATCACTTAATCCATCCCTTAGGGTTCTGGGATCTTGGCGCACATATATATAAGGTTGGACATAACATGTAGACAATTTGCTTATCATTATGGACTAAATTAAAGATTACAGGTACCTATTACCATTTTCATTAATAAGAACAATCATGATAAGCATTTTAGTTTCCTTACATTAGACATAAATATGAAAGCATCTACAAATGCTTCTAATAGAATATTCAGAAGGCATTTTTCTACGAACATATATGTCACAATCTGAGATTCCTTGGTTTTAGTGACCAACATACTGATTGATGTAAAGCTTATGTGGTTTCATCCTTCCTTAAGACTAGCAAGTTTACAATAGAGAAGCTTTAGGTTTGCTACATGTCCGTACAGTATGAATTATATTGCACAATTTGGAACTTATATTAAAGGTAAAAAGGCAACACTTCAGACAAGATTGGATCGAGACTATTGCGCCAGAAAAGGTTTAAGGTATTTACGATTAATATCATCTTCTTACCAATATACATGGTAATGATCATCCAGGCACCATCCTGCACAGTCAACAACTTCTCTATCATGTAGCTGGGATTAAGGGTGGAAAAGTTGCAACGTCCTCCAAAATGGCATACATACTTTGAAACATTAAAAGCTCTCACAAAAGTAGAATTCCCTTTGTCATGTACAAATGAAATAAGACAAGATTACAACAGTGCAAAGATTAAAAGGTTACTGGAAGACCTTAATTCATGGCTGCAGTGTATCATGCCCGTTGCATTCTGTGAATATCAGCAGCCCTTGTTAAGCCTTTTTTCTTTAACTCAAGGTCCTCCTCGATCCTAGACATTGAAGTATCCATTTCCGCAAGGCCATTTGTAGAGTATCATTTCTTTTGTCCATACAGTCCGCATTGTATGCATTTCAACCAAGATTCTAATTTGCTAATGATTCGTACAGTCACCCACTCTGAGAGTGGGTACTGATGTAGATTGGTTAGTTCAAAGCCTTCATTGAATATGTCCAGGGTTTCAGAATTAAGTTGAATGAGAAGCCAACTTCAAGGAGCTACTCAACAAAAGATATGTGGGTTCCCTTTAATCTTATTTAAAATGATGCTGCACTTTTCTCACTTTTAGAGGAATATGCATAAAGGAAACAATTTTCAGCCACATGCAAAGGAACATATAATATTGTCAAAGGGAACTATCACTTTGCCTAAAACAGTGGTACCTCTCAACATAACACTTGTAGCATTCTAACTTGATCATGTTTTTGTTTCTATTGCTTTAATGTACATTCGTCTTCTGTCAAATTCTCTAGTAAGCAAGCACTGGCTTTAGCTTCATGCTTTGCTTATTTGAAAAGATTATGCTACCGAAGATGTCGACATGGTGAAATATATGCCAGTATATTTGCATCAGGAAAAAAAAAAATTGAAGTGGATGTCCTATAACTGCTAAAATTTTCCTTAACATATAAACAGAAGTCTTTTTGTTTTTTTTTAAGTGGCCTCCGGATAAACATAAGTTTAGTCACAGCAGCAAAACTCTGTAGGTGCAATTAATTAAATTTCCCATGATTTTCTATGTTGAACTAGTGTCACAAATTTCAGCTAATGAACAGGTGAGACATTTCTTCCATGTTTTCTCACAAGTAAAAAAAAAAAAAAAAAAAAAGAGAGAGAGAGAGAGAGAAAGGGGATAATTCGCCAGTGAAGTGTGCACTGACAGTGGATACTTATAGAAAAAAGCAATTTGCACTTTGCACTTTTCACAAAGGAAAAGATATAAAAGAACAAAGTTCAGCCATGCAAAGTGGAAAGTTTTGTGGAGGTCATTGTTTAATACCTCAAATGTTCGATCCCTGGCAAGCTTATTTTTTTTTCATAAGCTCCAAAATGATCCGACTATCAATTTCTGGTTTGTCATATGTTCAGCATCATTGCTTCCCTTCAGTCATTTGCACACAGATTCTTTGTTGTTTAATTTGAGGCCTCTAGTACCTATGATTAATCAACAGCAGTCAATACTTTTAAAAACTCGCACTTGGTCTGCATATAAGCCACTGAGTGGACACAATAGTAATTCAACAGATATCTGTCAGTTTTTGAGACTGATACCATACACCATAGTCAACTAAGTTGATAAAATAAGTTCCAGGTCTATCAGCAGAAATCCTTGCCAACCAATGGATCTTCTTGGTATTCACTATAAAGACTACTTTCTACGGGTTAAATTGATTAGCCACTTTCTCTCTCGGTAGTGCTAGCATTCATATTTATACAATAAGTTCTGTATCAATTATTCTTGACAGATTTGCAGCAAAGAACTTCAAACAAAACTTCTCATAGTTAAAGGAATCATGTGAGCTAGAGATTGTACTGTCAACGACATGGATAAGAAAATAGAGCTTTCTCAAAATTTCGAATTAAGTTTAAGTTCACCACCGTCCAATATCAGCAAGTCCTGCAACACCAAAGTAAAATGCCTGTCTATTGCATTGCTGTGCCCCATACTACAAAAATGAGTTGTCAGTTCTTCAGAAATAACACTAGATTGAACCTGGTTCAATTTAAGTCAGTTAAGATTTTTTTTTTCTTTTAATTAAACAGAATGTGTTGCATATATAGAAAATACTAAATTATTGAATTATTTTTGTTAAATAAAGAAAAAGCATGTTTGCTTGGGATATTGAATATTACTGTTGTGTTTAGAATTCCTAAACAAACGATGTCCGATAATGGGATGCCTAAACATCTTTAGGGTGCATTGGTGCATAGGCTGATGGATAGGATCGGATGAAATCCCATGTTTGATTTGGATTTATAAGGATTGGATTGCTAAAAGGATTAGTCATTCTCCTAGTTCAGGATGATTCAGTTCTCTCAAAAAAGAGAGGATTATTTTTAATCCTAAGGGATTTAATAATACACACCAAACATAAGATAGGATGATATTATCTAATCCAATCCTATCCATAATTTTGTGCACCAAACATGCCATTAATATCTTATACGTTACTATCTTAAGTCAGTTACTTTATGATTTCCTGGGTAAATATATTTTTCAGCCAAATTACAATTTAACATGATTTGAATAATTGAGCATCTTGGATATCAATTCTGAAGTGAGAATGAGATTCCCCACAGAAGATAGATGTGTGAGATCACAATATAAAACCAAGCCAAGGGTACTTTGTTATTTATATGTCCAAATCAAAATCACAGGAAACTCCTCCAATATCTCCCAGACCGAAAGCATTGCCGCAAACTATCTTCATGCCATCTAGGATTAAAGGTGAAGCTAGTTCCAAAAAAGTACAATGATATCGAAGGTCATAATAGACTTCTTAAGAATGAATGTTCCATAACTTGCATCTTCCTAGACAGAGCTTTATTAAGATTCTTCATCCACTAGTAACGTTAGTTCATTGTATCCATGTACCTCTAGATGTAACAGAATCTTGCGAAATCCTGCAAAACTTTGTCTCTTGCATACATATCTATAATCCACTTTCTCTCCTTATAGAATATGATTCTTAGTAATATATTTTTCTTGTATGAGATATTATTTGGGAGCATATAGTGAAGTAGCTAATGAGAAGCTTGTTCTTACAAAGAAAATGATATGTCTGATCCGCCTTTTGCAGATGTACTCAAAAGTTATGCCACATTAAAAGCAATTAAAGATCCTAAACTACCATGTATATGCCAAAGTGACTCTAGGATTTGGATCAAGCTAAAGGACTCTTTTGTGGTAATTTAACTATCAACAAAAATGATGTTAAAAATTAGTCATAGCAAATTATATCGAATTTAGTTCCAACTCCTAAGTGTTATAACCAAGGGAAAGCATAACAGATGTAAAAACATCAAATATTGACTCATAATCAGCCTCAAAGTCACCATCTTCCATGCCACCAAACAGAAGTAGCAATAAATCTACATGGACGAGGTAGAGTATATCCATCCGGCATGACACGATATCCAATAACCATGGCCTTAAGAAAGAAGGTTGGGAAAGTTATTCAGATTAGGTTCAGCATAACCTTTAGTTGAGATAGCATCATGACATTATCACCCGCAGCCAGGCTTTTGCCACAGGTGAGGCAGAAGCTCTTCCCATCTCACCTCCCTTAACCATCCCCTTCCATCCTTATTTTTCATCACTTGACCCAAATTGCCAATGGACTCACTGCCAAAGTGTTTCATTAATTGAAGATGCATGTATTAAAAGCTAAACCTGTCAGTCACTACATGCAAGCATTTTATAGAACAGTAAAATTGAATCAGAAGGATGAAAGTAATATATTAAGATGCATATCTGCATGAAAAGCATTATTGCATTTTTGAACTTAGCCTCGAAGAATTTTTTGCTATAAGTATGCCTAGCAAAAAATACACAATTAGCAAGTCTGGCCTATGCAGCCTAATCTTTTCAGCTTAGGTTGGGTGGCTTTTGTACTGATATACCACTCCACGAGCACAATAGATTCCACGCATCAGCTAAGTTTAAACACCTTAGTTCTATATTTTAGTTGTTAATTTAGGTAACAACAAAAGGGATCCTGTAAAAACTTAACCTTTCTATACAGGAAAGATTAATTGGTAGAAAACTACTAAACAATAGAAAGAGAAAAATACTAAACATTAGATAGTTTAATCTTTTACGATGTCAACTCTAAGCTCGACGACCTTCAGTATAAAAATCCCATTAATGTAATGCTGAGAGTCATTCTACAAATTGTTCAAGCCATCAAACGCCCTAATTCTATGGCCTCACCAATCAGCCTTGATGCTGTTCTATCCTCATCGCTGGTCATTTTCATTTATTGTATCCTCAAGAATGTTCAACATAAAAAAAAGTATCATACAGACACAGTTGTCACATTAAGGAATGAGCAAAGAACTTTTCGATGTTTTTTTCATTAGCGAATTCTAGCTAGTTACTTTGATCTCCATGGATCTGTGTCAAGAGTTGCTCCCACAAAATCCCAAGTCTCACTGTCTGGAAACTGGAAACTGCCAATTCTAACTTCCCTTGATCTTATTCTTGAACAACAATTTGTCAACATGCCTAAGGACCTATGCTTGCAACTTTGAGTCTCCTTACATGGGTAAAGCATACACATGTCTTAATATGAAACAGCAATGATTTTTTTTACATACATACATGCAATGATTTTTTTACATACATACATGCATACTTTAACTTTAAGCACATTATAGAAACCAATTACAGATACAAAGAGTACTTAGCCATTCCCTTTCCACAATCATATATTACCCATAATTGCATATATTAAGAGTTAAGACGATAGCACCATAATGTCTAGCAAAATAAATGATTTTAAATAAAGGAACAACATGAGCAAAGTAGCTGACAGACGAAAAACAAAATCCAGTTAAAGTTTTGACAATTACCTCAAGGGAAGCTTGCTTATACCCCTCATAAATGCAGGATCAAAGCAAGGAAAATCTAGTAAAATCCCCAGTCCACGGACACACCAAAGAAAAAGAAAACAAGCATTCTTTGTTTGTAGATGACAACAGGAATAAGAAAATAAAAACCCAAATTGATTTTTCAAAAACATGGAATCAAATTAATGTGTACAAAGCTATAAAGATTAGAATTTTTTTTTTTATAGACACAAAAGGGCCCAAGGGAAATAAAAGAGTTGGAAATTGTATCTTATGAAGTTAGGAAATAAATAATTATAAATTGCCAAATTATTAGTGAAAATAATAATTTTATATCAAATAATATTTTTATTAAAAATTGATAAAAGTAGCATTTGTTCACTTAATTATCTAAAAGTTTTTACATACTTAATCAAGAAGGATTTTCATTCATGTTAGTTTTTGTATAACAATTAAATAGGCTCTATTCTTATTATTTATTAAATTTTTGTGTTTTTATTTAATTGATTATTTTAATTCCCAAATTTTTATTTTAAAAAAAAGAATGATGTACTTACAAATCTGTAATTAAAATAACCAATATTTATTTGTACTATTATTTAAATTAGTTATCTATTTTAGTTAATTACTTAATGATAAGATGTTTGTTTTTTTCCATTTACTAATAGTATATTTGATTATGAAATTTATTATTTTATTTATTTATTTTTATTTACTTATTAATTTATAAATAATTGTATAAATTACTTTTTAAATAATTATAATAATGTTATTTAAAAATTTTTAAATAAAAATTAAAATATAAAAAATGTAAAGGACGAGACAATTTGTTCAAACTTGATGGCTTGCTTGATATTTAGAAAGACTTGGGCAAAAATTTTAGACCCCAAAAAAATGAGCCTAGAAAAAAATAAAAGCCCATTTTTTAAATGGTTTGAACCATAGATAGAAAATTTTAAGTTTAAGTTTAACTGAACATACCAAAATGACATTAATATCTTGTCTAGGCTCGAACCTTGACCCGACCCATGAATAATTAAAGGTGATTGCTACATGCAACAGTAACATTTTCATCCCTACATTATGGTCTGATTTCCTTTACATGGTGATTGGTACGTGACAAGCTTTTTAAAATTAAAGGTGATTTAATTATTGCGATTAGATCACACTATTTATTAGTAACTTGAAAATCGTACATGACGATAGTATGAGATTACTAAAAATTATTAGATCATCTCATTGCGACGTGAGCTAAATCTCATCAAAAAAAGGTAAAAAACTTTTAACATGAAAGAAAAGTGATATTCAAAATTATTTTAAAACATAATTACCATTACCCATCAAAATATGTGTATCTACCAAAATTTAATCTTTATAAATAGAAGTTTGCCCTTTAATCACCTTTTACAAGATACTTTATGTGACGACTAGCTATGAATATGTCAATAACTTTATATTAGTGTTAGTTTGTATCTTATAATTTTTTATAAAATAATAAATTTATGAATTATTTATTCAATAACAATTGAAATTGCTAAAATCTCTGGTTTAATAATTAATAAGGTTATTTTGGAATTTGAATATTATGTATTCAATTATTTTCATTTTCATGTAATATCAAACATAATAATTTAAAATCATCTATGTTTGATAATATTATAACAAATAAAATAATATAAACTCATTAGTAATCAAATTGTTATTATTATTACGGTGATCTTCTGATCAACAGCAATCTTAGGTTCAATCAAAGTTTGGGCTTAGTGCAAAAAAAAGAAAGCTCCGACTACACTTGAACACTGTTGTTTGACAAACAACCATCCAATCCATTTGAAAGCTCCAAGTGAACCTCACCACTAGGGCCAACTGCCCAGGCCTAAGCCCCCATTGGATTAATTGGATTCTGTCAAGGAAAGGTGTGAATGAAGGAGTTATATTTTTTTTTTTTTTTTTGAGCAAACCAATCGATAATCTGATGCTTCTAAGTTGCCATCTTCAATGCTTACCTGTCAACAATGGAGACACTTCCAGATCAAGGATTTTAAACCAAACTTCCTACAAAGTTTAAAGAATTTTTAAACTAGTGTAAAATTTTGTAATAACCAAAATCAGAAGTTGATAGGATTTAATACCATGTATACAAATTTCAGTTCTGAAAATACTTGGAATCTTTACCAGCCTTATTGATCATACACAAAACAAAGATAAAAAATATTAGAAGAACATCGGAGTTGGTATTTCGGACACATCTAATGCTTCAGTCAATCAGGATTTTGGAGATGAAAAAGCAAGGCAATAAGTAAAACCGAGTTAGTGTCATGAGTCGACTAACACAAAATCAATAAAAATGATTAAAAAATCAAATTAAATCTTAATATTAAATAATAAAGTAATAATTTCATATTGATTTATTGTCCATGTCTTTTTTTAAAAAAAATTACTCATAACTAACTTATTTTTTTTCCTTGAAAAATACTTTATCTAAATTCAAACCTTAATTTAATTAATTTATGGATTTGCTTTCAAATATAAGTATCTAATAGTATATTCAAATTTTCATATTTGCAACTTTTCTCTTTATCTTTAAATTATGACTTTTTTTCTTCAAAAAAAAAATTATCTTTCATGAATCTTTTTAATTAAATTGTGAGCATACAAAAATTTAAAATATAATGAATATGATTGTAAAATTTGATAATCTAATTTTTTTTCTTTGAAAAATACTTTTTCCTAAACTCGAATTATAATGTAATTGATTTCTACAATCATTTTTAAAAATAAATCTAAAATTCGAACCTCATTTTCTACAACTTATTCTTCTATCCTTAACTTAAAAAAAAAATACTTTTTCTGCAATATTTTAATTATCACGAAATATCGTTGTAAAGTTTGATAATTGGTGATGGTAACACTTTAATCTAACTTTATAATAAAGGTCATGCATCTTTGTTTGAGGACCGTCACTTATTTTCAACCAAAATCATTGGTCCCCAACGCCATATGGGTCGGTCACCCTCCCATTATCAAAAAGGTTTCTCTTTCTTTCTTCATGCACACGATAGAATGACATAAAAAATCTAATTCTATTTATATTCAAAAACAGAAAAAAAATCAAAAAAATCTAGCAAATGCAATCAAAAACATAATTTCTTAATCAGATTAGGAGAAAGATTTATATTTATTCATAAACAATGTATAAATCTATATATTAATATTAAATTTAATGATATCATTTTATTAAAAATAAGAATAAATTATATTTATTTTAAAAACTTTTAATACCTTTGATAAATATGAATTTTTTAATAAAAATACAAATTAAAAAGCATTTTTTTATTTAGACCGTAATTGAGATATCGAGCTACTTATGATTAATCAAATAAATTTTTAATTTTTAATTAAATTAATTTCATCGATTAATTCATTTCGATTTTTTTCAACACCTCATCATTTATAGTCAAAGTAATAGTGAAAACAGTTAAAAGTCAAAGTAAGCGATCCATTAAACAAAAAGTAGAAATGGGAAGACTGGGACAGGATCGGAGTAGACTTAAATGTTTAAACGATCTGTTCTTTTTTATAATTTATTTTGTGCCAAAAGATTTACAGGCAGACAAAGTCCGAGGAACAGGACAAGATGAAAGACTTGATAATCAGACATATTTGATTTTAACTACATATATATATATATATATATATATATATATATATATAGAATATAAACAAGAAGATGCCAAACATAAATTGCCATAGAAATTCAACGAAAGCTGTGGTTTTATAACAACATGGAAACCCGACTAGTCCACCTTTCTGCAATTTGCATGGAAATATTTAGAAAACTAAACAAAAATAGAGAAACTCTTTAATCAATGTTCCTTCCTTTCCTACGTCAGATTCCGCGTTTTATTTTCTCTTCTTATCTTTCTAGATTTTGGACTTTTCCTTTCTTTTTTTTAATCGTTTTATGTTTTCTGTTCTCAATTTTGATTCTTCAAGTTTTCTGTTTTCTATATAATTTTAGATATTGTATGAAAACACGATAAAGATACAATATGTTTAATAAATACAAAAATAACTATAATAAATACGATATAATTTGATACTTAAATAAGGTTAATATGATTAATATAAAATATATAATACACATATTATATTCATATTTAAGATTTTAACATATTTAATATTTTATGTTGTATTTATACTTACACGATTGATACGAAAAACACAAAACACAACATTAAAATCCAAAGTTGTAAGATCTGAAGTACACAATGAGTTTTAGATGCTCCACGAAAGACCGAACCCAGGTATTTTGCATTCAATTTTCTTTATTATAATTTTATAATTATTCATTATAATAAAAAATTATAAAATTCTTGTAAAATTTAATGAACTTTACATAATTTAAAATTATAAATGATTAAATATAGCTGATTTAATATAATTGTAAACTGTACGCTCTCAATTACGAAGTTTATAACCAAATATCATATTTATGAGGTAAGTTTACCATTTAATGCGTAATTTAAATTTGTTATACGCATATACGGACGTTCGCCCCAACAACTCATCGCCATAACCTAAAACATATGGACGATCACCCCAACAACTCATTGCCATAACAGTATCAGACAATGATGTGACTTCTTGATAGTAGCATGATTTTAAGATTGACATCCACTAAGTAGCAGCTGACTGACAAAGCCGGTCAAAAGGCATCATAGCCTAATAGCTAGCTCGGTGCTAGCCACTTTCCTGTCAAATCACCTGACACAATGTCACAATGTACCTAGACAATATCTATAAAAAGAAATAACTCCAAAGGTAAGGGCACCTTTCCCCCAACTCTGAACCTCCCTTGCTGTATCTTCAAAATATCCACATACTAACTTAACCATTGGAGAGGGCCTTTGATGCATAAACTCCGATCCCCTTCTAACCCCTTTTATGATGTAGGACCACACTCGACTTTTCGTAAGAAAAGAATCAACAAAATTCAATGAAGCTTCGTATGTACAAAAAGAAAAATTCTAAAATGCAACACATAGAAAGCACATAGTTCAGTCAATAAAATCGGGTGATGAAAGAATTAAACTTATAGGGACCATATTTGTCACAATTAATATGATCAAAACCTTGTTTTTATTCACAAATTCGTTCTTTATTCAAACAAAGAAAAAAGAAACCGTGTTCGGAAATTTCTTGTATCTATGCTTGAAGAAATTTTGACAGGTTGGCAACTTATCCGACTAGATTTAATAATTTATATATTAATTTAATATTTTTTTATATTTTTACATATTATAATTACATTTAAAAAATTATATATTTATATATATTTTTGATATGTTAATAATTTATTTATAAATTTTAATATTTTATATATTCATACTTTATTTATTTTATTTTTTATTTCATATAATTTTGCCGTGTATTTCGATATTAAGTCTAATCCCTACTTTCTCACTTTTGCTAGTAAGTCAATGTTTTCGCAGAACTTGGGCAATGTACCGGAGATCAAGCCCACCTTTTGCATGTTATAGTCATCGGTTTTTGGGTTTCTACAATTCCTGGTGTGAACAGAATCATATAATTTTCAAAGACTTTTCCTAATCAAATATTGCTAGCATGTTTATTTTATGAAAAATAATTTTTATATATTCATATTTATAAAATAAAAGATAATTTAATTAATGAAAAATTTACTTTCTTTCAAAAAATATTTTACGCTTTTAAAAAGCTTAAAACACTTTTAAAAAAATTATAAAAAATAAAAAATCAATCACTTAAATATAAGGATTGGTTTGGGTTAAGCTCCCATCTATTATTTTTTATCTATTACTATCCAATATAATTTTAATCATCATTTATAAATTTAACTTTCATTTCACTTTGATAATTTATATGTGGATCCTGTAGATATCAATGATATTGATAAATGTATTGAAAAAAATAAATAAAAAACAATGGATGAGAGCCTAACCCGATTGATTTTTTTTTTTTTACGTAAGAGTTGAAGCGAATCTCCTAAAAATGTAAATTGAAGTGAATTTAAAAAAAAAATTAATTCTTTTTATATCAATGCAGAGTTTTCTAAAAGCAACAAAATATTTCTAAATATTTTACACAAATCATCCCAAAAAATTAAAAAAAAAATCAACTTGTTCCAAGCAAGATTTAAAAAACATAGTAATAAATATCAACTAGATAATGAAAGATAGTCTCTCATCCCATAAATCTTTTTTTCCAGCTCCTTCTAGATTACAATTTGCTAATTTTTTTTAATCAAACAGTAAAAAGCTAAGTTGCAACACTCTAAAACTTTGAATTCAAAATTTTTACTAATTATATAATAAATTTTGTCTTTTTATCATAATAAAAAGGAAAAAAGAACAAGAAAACACATTCAATGATTTGCATGACATGTGAACGTTTTGAACTATAAAAGTTAATATATATTTATGCATATAATTTGAATAAAAATATCCGTATTTTACTTTTAAACGAAAGTAATGCAATGTGATTTAAAAATTCCGACAATGTATTAAATAATTTATTATTATCGAGGCTTTTGACTTAAATTTTATGTCAACCGTTAATTGACGATATCAACTCAATTGATAAAATGACAGCAGGTAGAGATGATTAAGAAAAATATTATAATAAAAGTAAAATTATGATTATTTATATCTTTTTATGTTTTTTTATAACATATTTTCTATTTTAAAAAATTAAAAAGTTATCTACTTTTTTATGAAAAAACTATTAATGTAATTTTTAATTACAAACTTCATATATATATATATATATATATATATATCATATTATGGTCAAATAACAAATTAATGAAAAATAAATGAACCTTCATAAAATTAAACAAAACCCATAGGATAAGATTTAGCATAAAATTTTAAAATTTCAAGACCTCTTCCTTGGCATTAAAACAAATCTTTCGATAATATTGTGAAAATTGTGTGCCAATATAATATTAATTTATTCGTAAAAAATCAAATTTTTCTAAACCCAACATATAGGATAATCGTTCCATGGCCCAACTTTTCTCATTGGGCCCTAGTGCTACAAAATAAACGTATTTTCTATAAATATTTAATATAATTTGACTACTCAAAAATGAAATAAAATATGCAAATAATAAACTTATGCGTATTTATTTTTTATAAGTAATTAAAGTCACAATATACTTTAATTGACTTATTTATGTATACATATATTCTTATTAGAGAATTGAGCTCAATTCATTTAATTGCAGAATTATAATTATAATTATAATAATTATATGTATGAGAATTTATTCGGTTGTAAGCCTAGAGTGTAGCTGCATAAAATCTTTAACTATTTATTATTATTTTATAAGAATAACAACGATGGATGAATGTATATCCTAATTGGTCAATCCAAATTTTTATACATAGACCATTTATATAAAGTCATGGAATTTGACATTTAATTATTTTGTTTTTATATATATATTTAGAACTAATCCATGTACATAGCTGACTCTGCTTCAATTCAACCCTATACACCTACAATGTAGACTACCGAGAAGCTTGATGCCAAAGATTGAACAAAATAAATATAAATATAAATATTTATAAGCACCAAAAAATATATATCTATATTAATATATATATATATGAATTTGTTTTTATATATTGTCGGTAAAATTTTTTGATTTTATAAATAAGTATATCCGTTTATGGGTCAAATTCAAGTAAAATTTTTTATAATTCGGATTAACCTGACCTAAATTACTATTTACATAATAAAATAATATATTTTTATTTAAATACTATTATAAATATTAATATGAAAATAATATTTGGATATTATTATCAATAGTAAAATGAGCTCTCGGGCTTGCTCGAGTCAAACTCTACTTGAGCTTGGATATGAGAAAAAAATTTTCTCGAGATGCGATCTAACTTGACTACATATAACTTTATAAACAAGTTAAGAAACTAATAAGTATTTTTTATTACTGTTTTTTTTTAATATTTCTAATGTATCTTACAATAACATGAGTCCCTATTTGTTGCCGAAGTTTGACAATGTATTATATATTTATATATTTTTTCTATATATACATATCTTAAATTAAAAAAAAAAAGGTTTGTCATAGTTCCAATAAGGGTAGACTTTTCTTTTCATTTGCCTTCCCTTTTAAAGATAACTCTGAATTCTAGAGGGTTGATAATGCATAATTAACGATATATAGATTT
>JBBYHM010281977.1:0-98837 GCA_038381775.1 Adansonia rubrostipa | reverse complement strand
ATTTACATATTAACTTGCATGAATCATTGCCACTTTCAGCATCCATAATATGTTCTTGTCACAATACATAACACTCTCTTTGTCTAAGCCATTGGTAAAGTTAGCATCCTATTCATGTTATGTGCCATCCCCTTGTATGTTTATTGTCTTCTCCTTGCCAAAATGCATGTTTAATGGCTATCAAAACTGATTTTCAAAACCCCCTAAGCTAAGCATGTTAACCTCAACCAATGAGGATTAGCATGGATTTAGCATTTTCCTTAAAGCTAGCAAAATATCTTAGGGAAAATTAAGTTTTTCAGATCTAGAATCTTGGTTAAACAAGCCCAAATCTTTCAATATTGAAACGAAAATGGTCTTACAATTATTCCCTAAATGTTTATGCCTTGTTATTCTAGGTCAAAACCTTGAGTGGTATGATCAATAGGCTGTTTCATCGTCCCAAACTATTCTAGGGCGTGCAAATGAGTTTGTGACACTCATGCCACTCTTTCCCTTCAGTCATAGACATTCGAACGTCAATAACTCGAGTTTGGACCCTTAGACATAAAAAAAAGAGAGCTATGCCCTACTTTGCTTTGTCCTCTACTGGCAGCACAACTATTATAAATTAAAAAATCACTTTAAAATCAAAAATGATATTCGATCAATTTTATGATTTTTTTCTGAAATTATGTCAAAATACCTTTAAAAAGAGGTCTTGTTCATCCCCGTATCAGTCCAGATGAGAGAGTTATGATTTTTCAAATCTAAACTGTCCCAAACTTCTGGAATCCAAACATGTATTCTGGTTGGGCTGTTCAGGCCCACTAAATGATTTTTCCAATTTTTTCAAACATTTTTCCTAAAAGATTCATGAAATTCCCTTTTCAGAAAGGTATCACTTGCAATTTTTCAATACCAAATGAGATCGAGGTGATTTTTCAAATTTTGGCATACCTTGTCCCTTATATGTTCTGCCAGCAGTACAATCAATCCGAATTTGAAAATTTATTCCCTTAAAAAGTGACTTTTTGGGATATGGGGAATATTTTTAGGTTAACCCCCATCGAGTTACCTTTCTAATGATATCTTGTCCGCCCTCTAAAGCCTTCAAACCAATTTAGAATAAATTCAGGAAGTAGGATAGCGCGATGCCATCCCCTATTTTCGGTTATGGTCAAAATTGAGTTGTCTTCCCAAATTTCATCTCAAGACATTCGAATGCCTTTGTATCACCCCAATCAATGTCGAGAACATGCTTTGACCTCTCATTGGCTCGTATCAAGGCACAAACACATTTTACATCTTTACCATCCTTATTCACAATAATTTCTTGTACCAAAAGTTGTCAAAATGCTTACTCATTTTCTAAATCACAAAGTTTTGTCAACTTAAGTTTTCCAACTCGACTTCTCTAAAGAGTGTCAAATGTGCCACTTTTGAGGATACTCTAACCCTGACCTTTTGAGGGGATACTCTAACCTCGTTTTTTAAAATTATCGAGATTAAAAAAATATTCCTTTATTAAAATGATTTGTCATCCACGTGGATACTCTAACCCGACCTTCCGAGGGGATACTCTAACCCTACTTTTCAAAATTGTCAAGATTAAAAGAAACCTCCTTTGTCAAAATTATTTGTTATCCACGAGAATACTCCAACCCTACCTTTCTGAAGGGATACTCCAACATTGTCTTTCAATTACAATTAATTTTTTTTCCTTTCCTAAACTCCCACGAATATGTCAAACGAACCTCATTTAATCAAGGAATCCAGATACATCTCAAAAATTGTCAATTTGATTATTCCCAGATAATCGATAACAATTGCGAGATAAATTCCAATAGTCCACCCATTTTCTTTATCATTGCATTGAATGATCCTTATGTTACATCATTTATGGCCTTACTAACATGATTTCTTTGTGATGATTATATGCATTCATGTTTTCAAAACATTTCAAATAAAATTAAAAGTAATGTTCCGTGTGGGTATCTCTCTAGTGCCCAAACTGGAACATTCCATTTTCAAAGTAAAATCCAGAGATTATTTTATTGAAAATCTCTATATTCCCTATCTCTTCGGGGCCTATACGAGATTATATCTTTTTCATCAAAACCTAGATTGGTATTTTTATAAGATTTATGCATTAAAAGAGGGTTATATCAAAATAATGACAAGTTAAGATCAAAAGAATCGAAACCAAGATAATACATAGCTAGTAAGGTACCAATTTCGGGCGTCGCGAAGAGGTTTATACCTCATTGTGTGTAACCAACTCCCAAACCCAAATAGTGAATCTTTGCATTACGTGGACCATGGGATCAATGTTTTGAGTTTCATAACTCAAAACATAGGTTTCAATAGGCATTCGATCATGCCTAGCCCAAAATGATCGGTGGTGAATCCAAGCGTTGGCCATTTTGTGATGCTTATCCAAGACCAATGAGATGAGCGATTCATATTATGGTCCCCCCTCACTATGTCATAAGTCAAGAATCTGTACTTTCTCGTTCTCATCACGTAGCGAAGGAAAAGTCTCGATCAAAAAGACATTCTAAGTTAAAAAAATGTATTTAGTCATACGTACTCATAGATCCGTGAAGATCCACCTCGGGGTACGTTGGGACAATGTTTAAGGGAGATTGTAAATTGTGATAAAGAAAATTTTCATTAAGGATAATTTTTAAACTACGTTGAGGACATTTGGGCCAATTTAAATGCCTCTCTTGAGGATGTCTAAAAGATGACAAGAGCCTCTATTGAGAATATTTTTTAGAGAATTTTATAAGCTTCCCTTAAAGACATTTTAGCGATTTTAAAAGCCTTTCTTAAAGATGTATTAAGTGGATATTTTTAAGAGATTTTGTAAGCTTTCTATGAGGATGTTTTAGCAAAATTGAAAACCTCTCTTGAAGATGTTGTCAAAGATTTTATAAGCCTCCCTTGAAGATATTTTAGTGAATTTAAAAGCCTTTCTTGAGGATGTTTTAAAAGATTTTATAAGCCTCTTCTTAAGGATATTTTCTAAAATGATGTCAAAAGCCTTTTTTTGAGGATGTTTGTAGAGATTTTCATAGGCCTTACAAGCTGCTTTTTAAGGATGTTTTTAAAGATTTTTTACAAGCATCTTCTTGAGGATATGTTGAGAGATTTCATAAGCTTCTTCTTGAGGAATTTTTCAAAGAGATTTTAAAAGCCTAATTTTATGGATTTTTTTAGAGATTTTTCACAAGCCTCTTCTTGAGAGATTATAAGCCTTTTCATGAGGATATTTTTTAGAGATTTTTTAAAAGCCTTTTCTTGAAGATGTTTTTAGTGATATTCATAAGCCATTTCTTAAGGAAGCATTCAAAGATTTTAACCTTTCCTTGAGGATTATTTTAGTGATATTTGTAAGCCATCTCTTAAGGAAGCATTTAGAGATTTTAAGCCTTTTCTTGAAGATGTTTTTAAAGATTTCATGAGCCTCTTCATGAAGATGAGTTTAGAGATTTTAAGCTTCTTCTTAAGGATATTTTTAGAGATTTCACAAACCTTTTTTGAGGATTTTTAGGGTTTTTATAAGCCTCTTTTTGAGGATATTTTTGAAAATTTTCAAAAACCTCTTTTCAAGAATATATTCGAAGATTTTATAAGCCTTTTCTTGAGGATGTTTTCAGATATTCTAATAAGCCTCTTTTTGAAGATGTTTTTAATGTTTTACAAACCTCTTCTTGAGGATATTTTTTACAGTCTTTAAAAACCTTTTCTTCAGGATATTTCAAGAAATGTCTTTCGATCTATGGTTTCACCTAGGCTATTTCTTCAAACCTCAGTTTCATCCAAGTTATCTTTAGGTTTTTGGTTACATCTAGACCATTTCTTAGGACTTTGGGTTCATACAAGTTTTCTTTATGTATTTGGTTTTGCCTAAGCTATTTTTGTGAACCTTAGTTCTGTTCAGGATGTTTTTAAGTTTTTGGTTTTGTCTAGGCCATTTCTCTAAATGTTGGTTTTGTCTAGGTTGTTAAGAAGTTAGTTTTATTTGGACCATCTTTGAACCTTTGTTTCATCTAGGTTGTTTTTAGGCTAGTTTCATTTAGGCCATTTTTTAAATCTTAGTTTTATCTAGGTTGTTTTAGGCTACTTTTATTCGGGCCATTTCTATAAACCTCGATTTCATCTAAGTTGTCTTTGGCCTAGTTTTATTTAGGCTATTTATTTAAGTCTTGGTTTTATCCAAGTTATCTTTTAGTCTTAGTTTCATCCAAAGTCATTAGATTTAGTCTTGGTTTCACCCAAGGTTATCTATTTCTATCTTAATTTTGCCCAAGGTCATTTGTTTGAGTTTTAGTTCGGCTAAGGTTGTTTTGAGTCTTGGTTTTCATCTAGGTTATTTATATTATTGGCCTTGTGTCAATTATGGTTTAATTGTTTAAGATATTTTCCCATGAATATCTTATGGTTAAAAAGTTGTATCCTTTCGAAATTTTGGTGATTTAAGGTTTGAGAATACTTGAGCGAAGAGATTTCATGATTGAATGCTTTGAAAAGAAAAAGAAGCATGGGAATGAAAAAAGAAAATGGCAAGGATATCTAAAAGATTCTTGAATGATATTGGAGATTGAAGGATGTTAACTATTAAAAGAAATAGGTACTGAATGCTTTTGAAAGAACGAAAGATGAGAATGAAAGAGAAAGATGGCAATAGAAGCCATAATTAAATTTGAAAGAGACGAATGAAAATATAATTACCATTATAAGTCTTTAGCAAATCATGAATGGTATTGAGTGAATCTTGTATTATGATTGCATATGAACATGAAAGTAGGAATCATGCATATGCATTCATATCACATTATAGGAAATTGCATAAAAGAAAGATATCCCCTAATAGTGTCGAGGAAACAATGATTGTTTCCTAGTGGATGCTACCACAAGTAATATAGTTTCTTCCCCAGTGAATAAACCTAACTTAATTGGTACTCAAAAGAGGAAAAAAAGTCCAATCTAGTCGGATAGATAGAAAACCAATGAAATTGGTACCTTATAGGGAGATTATGCCCTATAGAAAAGAACTTTTTCTTTTGTTTGCTTCACTTGGTTTTGTTGAAGATTGGTGTAGATGGGTTTGAGTCAGCTTCATTTGATTAAGCAGAAAGTCAAATAGAGTTTTCTTTTATCAGCTCCACTTGGTTTGGCAGAAGACCAATAAGTAGGTAGCGTGTTTGTTCACTTTATTTGGTTAAAAAAAGACCAGCAAAGTTGGCATATTTAATTTTCATGTTAAGTTTAATCTATTTAGTTAGCAGAAGACCACCAAACTCATCAATTGAATAGAAGGTTGGTGAAGATTCATATTCTTTTCATTAGTATAATTAGTTAGGACATTGCATGCATAAAAAGAAAAGGAAAAAAGAAAAAAAAATTTTGTAGAGGGGCTTACTAGTCCCAAACAAAATCATGCCTGTTTAGTCTTTCCCTTATTCCTAAGTTCTCAGCAACTGCCAAAGAGGGGTAGCTGTAGACACCTTATTTTGTCCAAACTTTAAATAACTTTTTCCTAGTTTTAAGGGATTAAATGGAATTTTCTAGGTTCAAATCCTAATAGATAAGTTAGAGATGACAGAAAGGTCTAATTAAGGTGTTGGTTGGTTTCCATGAGCTTGGTTTAACATGATAAGGCATTTGAGCTTAATTGTCTAATTTGAGGGAAGATGCTAGATTTGAAAAATCGAGACCTAAGTCTCAAAAGTCTGACAATGTCAAAAGTTGACTGGTAGGAGTCACTTGAGGTGATTAGAGTGGTTATTGAAGACATATGATGAAAAAGAGACATTTTAAAAGTCATAATCAAAGTCAACATAGTGACAAAAGTTAATTATAAAAAAAGTCAATTATAAAAGTCAACTTTTAGCTTAGAGTTAGATTTTGAAATTGGAAGAGTTTTATAACTCAAATTCCAGAATTGATTACACCAAAATGAAATTGAGCATGGACTTTAGGTCAAGAAGGTGTAATCGAGATTGGGTTATGAAAGGACATTGGGAATTTCAAACGTTAAGAGTTCTTGAAGGCTAAATTCAAGAGGTTCATGATAAGAAATTTTTTATTTTTTTAGAGAAAATCATTAGGACACATTTGTGCTGCAGGATGGAACACTTAATTGCATTTTTACATTTGCGCATCATGATCAATTAATGGCATAAAATTTTGTACAAGACTAGTGAAGGCATTTAGCCTTAGCCTAATGCAACATGTTCATAATGTGCCAAATTTTGGTCATCCATTCATAATGGCACTAATGTAATATTCCCTAAGTTTGTTAAGAGGTTAGTAAAGTAATTAAGCTAAGATCACTTTAGGGTGATTAAAGCTTAAGTCACTAACTTCAAAGCATATAAATAGGAGTGCTGAGCCATAATCTCATAATTTTTAGAACACTTTTAAGGTTTTAGAAAATCTAGAATATTCATTTTCTCTCAAGCTCTTATCATCTTTAGGAGGGATCTAAGCTTAGAAAAGGCATAATCTCTAACTTTTCTCTTTAATTTCAAGTTGATTAGCACGTTTGATTTTCAAGTTATTCAGCATGTTTGATGATTGATTCATGCTTTCCAATGCTTATATGTGTTTCAGCCAAGCTTATTCATGCTTTCTTAATTTTGGCCACTCTTGATTAATGGTTTATTGTTACTTTGATATTGATTTAAGCTAGGTTTAGATTAGATCTGATGAAATTAAAACATTATTAAATGATTAATGGAAGAAATAGACTTGAAATCATGATTGGAGACTTTAATCTAGCATTCGAACAAGAGGAAGAATTAGGATTTGGTTTGGTTACTTTAAATTCTTTAGATCCTAGGTGCGTTTTAGCTTATGTGATGATGCCTTGATGAAATTTTGATGAATCAAGTTAGGTTAAGATTGGGTAAGCTAAAATTTAGATTTAATTTGATGAAATTGAAAGTTTACATGTTCAATTGTTGAGCTTAAATAATTGAAAGCATGCTTTAATTGTTAATCATGTTGATTAAATTGAATTCAAGATTTTTCTCTTGTGCTTGATTATTGAATGATGAGAATTTGAAGAGCATTGATGAATAGATGACCATGATTATCTTTGGATAGATTTGACCGTAGTGAATTTTTTGTTTAGAATAGGTTTGTGGATGATTAGTTGCTAGAACTATAGGTTAATATTCTACATGTTTGATAAAATGCATATATTAATTTCTTAAAAGATTCCCTAAGGGTAAAGCTTAGTTCATTTAATCAATAAGTGGATCAAGATTTGGTTAAGTTTAATAAGCTCTTTAATGAGCAACTTGGGGATGTTAAGTAAAATATTTTGATTTAAAGCTGATTGGGAGCAATTAAAAATATTTTCTAAGTGTAAAAATATATTTTGTTAAGTCTAAACTCGGTGAGCCTTGATGTGAGTTATTTGGTAATGTGTAGGTCAGTCAAATGTGTTGATTGGAGTCATTTAGTTTGCCAGTTACAGCACACAAGTGTGTGGCATTGGTGTGCCTCTCACTCATTCAGAATAATAATAATGAATAAAAACGCTGAAAGTGGATATATTTACATGACTCCAGGGCCCATCGCCAATATTGAAAAACATAGTTTTAGGTCTTAGCACTTAGAAATCTTTATTATGTCCTTATATAGGACATTTGTAGAGTCTATTTGGTTTTGTTTCTAGATGTCAAATGTTTGGAAACATGTTTTAAAAATTTTGACAAAAGGTTTTGTGATCAAGAGTTGCGTCAGAGCTACTGTTGTAGTCTAATATGGTAGTCTTATAGAAAAGATATATTTTGATTAGGTTATAGACCTTTAGAATTTTTGTTAGTATTTTTCTTATAATCCTCATTGATTGGGATGCATAATAGGCTATTGAAACATTTGACTTCATGATAGAACAAATATAGTAAAATCCTAAAACATGAGTTATTTACGTTGCTCTATTTCATTCTTGATTAGTATTACATACTATTTTTGATGAGGATAGTCATTTTAGTGTATTTTTCTCATATTTTGAGATAAAATCATAGTGAATAAACTTTCCAAACATGTATGGCTTGTTCGATGGGTATTCCAGATGAATTAGGAAGAAAATAAAAAAAACAGTCTATATGGACATGTCGTGCGATATAGTAGTGTCCAATTAAAAAATTTACATGACATCGAAAATGATTTTCGATCATTTCTTGAGTACTTTTAGGTTGAACAACAGTAAGTCAGCAGTCATAGAATATAATTTGGTGATTTTATCTGATAGGAATAATTCAGAATGAATTTAACAAGATTGAAAGGTCAAATTTATCCCTATTCTAGTTTTCTCTTAGTTGGAGGCATTCAGATGGCTCAGAATTGATTTTGGGAATCATGTTAGTGTATGAATAGGCTGAGGAGTGTCCTATAAAAGGTCCTTAGCATCTCACATTAAAGCTTCCATGTTGAATTGAAAAATGTTGATTTTTTTTAATATTGTTTTCAAATTTGTGATTTTCTTAATTTAGTCTAAATGTCGTATTTTGTGATTTCTTTTAAATGGAGTCAAGTTTGACAAAAAAAATTGAAAATGGAGTAAATAAGTGAGTATTTTTGGATCAAATGGTTTTATAGAAATTTTCCTTTATGAATGATTTTAGCTCCAAATTAGTTATAAATCTGAGCTTATCCCAATAAGAGCTCCAAGATACCTATTTAGTGATATTTATTTGATTTTGATGAAATAATAAGGGGATTATGATTGAATACATATGATTGAAACAGAGATAAATAAATTAGGATACGTATGAATAGTTGGTAACAATTATTGGGCATCATGAAAGGGATTGAGTCTTTCTGTGATGTAACCAACTCTTGAGCCTAACTTTATAGATTTCTATAAGCAGATCGTAAAATCATTCCTTTAGAGTTTTATAACTCTTTAGTAAATGGTTTTAATAGGTGACTGATCACTCCTAGCCAAATCAAATTGGTGGCAACTCCACCTGACCACTCTCGTATTTTAACATGAGAGGTTCAAACAAGCGATTCATTTACTAGTTAGGGCCCTATGATGATTCAAGGTGTTGTCTGCTCTGATATATTGAGGTTCGTATCTCAATATATTATGACATTCAATAACCACCTAATATGCACTATGGTATTTTCACCAAATATTCCATATAAAGGATGAGCATGATGCAGTGTTTACTTAAAACTTTTATCCATCTTAGTTCCTACAACTCATGGTTAATGATCATTAATCTAAGAGAAATTATCCTCATATTTGTTATGCGCTTGCTAGAGACTTTAATCCAATGAACCATAGTCAAGATCATTCAAGTTATGTCTCTAATGCACTTAGAGAGGGAATCCTTTTTGGATCACTTGTCCATCTTCAGTAGGTTTTATATCATCACCAAAACACCCTTAATTTGTATCTATCCATTGTGGACTTATTCTTGATAATTTCTAAATATGATCTCCACATACAAGATGATCTAGTATCATAAGTCTAAGGGCTAATATACATGGCTGCTATATGAGAACATCTTCCATAGACACTTGAGTGGCTTATACCGAATGTAGTTCTCATTTGAGCCATGTTTAATGCACTTATTTCCATAAAACAAGCACCCATATAATATCCTCAAGTATCTTATATACTTTAATTTCTATGAGATCAAAGAGTTGCATACATTAAATAAATGAAGGCTTAGCATATACTAGCTTTGTGCATTATATGCCTTATCTTAACAATATGATGACTAGGAACATTTTTAGAAATAGTGTTCTGATGCATAAAGATCTAATCATCGTAACTCATTACCATCTTTGGAAGGCCATTGTGTTTCAAGGGCTTCATTCAATTAGTGTTTGCATGAGTGTCAATCATGCCACTAACATGAACCTATGTAACTGTAACTTAATAACATGTATGTTGTTATTTGACCTTGTATAATCCGATTAGAGGGCATACACCAATATCTCCCACTTGCACTTGAAGCAATCTTATTGCTTTATATGGAGTATGCGCCTAACTCATTAATGATAATTTCTATTATCAAGTCATCAAATTGTTTGGACCTCAATGAGACTGTGATTCCAATCTTATGGCTTAGTTGTCAAAAATAACTATTGGAATATTAACCATTGATAATATGATTTGTTTGATGGCTTTAGGATATAAATATGTACTCTCTCTAGTTGGAACTCTTTTCAATATTACAGTAAAGTATGCATAACTTTTGTTTGTCATCTATTCATGAATATTAACCTTTAATAATTCATGAATAGTTTTACAAAATCTTACGAGTGTAATACTTCTTGTAGGAAATTCAACCTTTAACTAAATTTGAATTTTAGTTAATTGCGCTTTTTTAATTAGCATAGTTTGATTTGATAGACTAAGACATAGAACAATTCTACTAAGATTTATTAAATAAAGGAAATCATAAAAGCATGGTATCCATATGCGAACAATAAAAAAAAATTTGTTCAATACACTTATCCAAAAAAATTTCCTAAATCAGTCTATAAAGCTAAAAATAAAACTTCCATGCACAGAGGAGCAAGCCTAATCCATATCATCAGGGTTGCCTCCTTTTCAATTGGTCCATCTTCATTTGTCTTTCCCCTTGTTTTTATCATTAGTCCCTTCAATATGTCCAACATACTTAGTACTAATAATTAGGTATCATATACCAATGGAAAGTGAATGAATTTTATGAAATTATACTTGAGGTAAAAAATTCCTTCAACTTTTTATCCTTGACTGATTCAAGGTAGTCTTTACGATTTCTCCCACAATGACCAAGCTTTCTGCAATGGTGAGAAGTTCTTTCCACCAATTGGCTTCAAACTCTTTGAGCTAAAAGATCTATCCTTTTTCATTTTTGTTTTCTTTTTCTTATTTATTTTCTTAGAAGTAGAAGTAGAAGTAGAAGTAACCAAGTGGACAGCCTTTTCATTGGTGAAAAACTTCTATGCTATAGTCAAGGCGTTTAGCAATCGCAGAAAGGATGTTTCTAGGTGATTCATGTTGAAGTTCAAAACAAACTATGAAAAACTCAGAGGCAAAAAGGAAAGAACCAAATAAATGGCTAACTCATTATCCATCAACCAACTGAACTATTCCAAATAAGTAATCCAACCAATCATCTTAAGCATATAAGTCCTAACAAAAGTTTCTTTTGAAATCTTTGTTTGGAGCAATTCCTTTCAGATGTCAAATCTTTCAATATGCCTTTCCTTATCGAACAATCTCTAAGGTTCAAGATCAAGCTAAAGCATCTATGCCCTTGCGTTGCTTTTGGAAATCGGTGCTATGCTAGCCATCATCACACATGTGGCCTGCATAAGATCTTAATGAACTCTATAGGCATCTTATTCTTCCTCAAAAGCATTAGGTCTAAGCTCGTCAGGTATGGACTCATCAAGGACATAGGCCTTGTGTTTTTGTGTTAAAACAATTTTAGCATTGCAGAGCGAATCAATGAAATTTGACCCAATCAACTCGTTAGCATTCAGTATGCTATGCAGTGACAAATTAGAAGTTATACTTGTTTATATCCTACATGAATTCAAAATATATTTAATGTCGATAACATACATAAAGTAATCAGTCAGGCAGGTTTTAATACTAAAATTATTCTCACTATTTTAGCATAACTATATCCTTCAACTATAATATGAGAAATTCAACATTTAAATCCTTTTAATGAGATAGGACCTTTTTTATCATCTCATAACCTTGGGTTTACCCAATAAGACATAAATAAACTAATTAGGTAGATCACTTATTTTATTGATTGCATTTCTATGCAACTCCTAGATCAGTTAGGTGGTAACCTTTTACATAAATGCATCGTATGCATTTCACCAAACGGTTGCCTCTAATGCCATAACTATCCATCATGCTTTAACAAATTATAGCATAATTGTATAGCCAATATAACATGGCAATCACATGTATACAATGCATGAATGAAGAAGTGTATAACATTTAACAAAGAATCTATAAAGATTAGCCATAGAGATTAATCACATTAACTTTTTAGGAAACTAGTCTTAAACTAGACATTTACTTAACTTTTAAGTGATTTGTCTCAATAAGGACAAATACTTTAGTTGTATGCTTAAATTAGGTTTCCAAGGTTAAATCTTTAAAAAATTTAAAAATCTTATTTCTTAAAGTAAGTTTCCAAATCTTATTTCTTTTAGAGCATGTCTATTTAAATAAACCAAGTTGAACTGAAACTCTTTCATTATTCCTAACTTTTAGGGAACTTGTTCTATTAGATAACTCTTCAACTAATCTAACTTAAACTCATTCTATAACTTTTAATTCCTTATTTTAAGGAATTTTACTTGCACTAGAAAGCTAGTTCTAATGGAAGTAATGTAGACACCCTATTTTGTTCAAGCCCCTTTTGAACAAACTGTGCCTAATCAAAGACTTTTAGATGGAATGCACCTATTTCACTTCTTAAGCTAATTTCGGACATCTTGAGACTTACTTAAAAGGTAATAAAATAAAATAATAAAAATTAAAATGGGGATGACTGTCAGGTGCCATGTTGCTAGGCACTATAGGCAATATGACGCTAGACAGAAATTTTTTTTAGGGAAGGCTTGAAATGCCCAGGAACCATGTTACAAAATGTAGAAAAATGTTATTCATTAATGTATCAATATATCATTGTGTTTTAGTCATTTAGGCATCATCATAGTCATTCGAAAAAGCATAGAGCATTTCCCATCATTTTTGGCAACGGTGAGGTGTTTGGAGAGTCAAACATATGAAAAATCTTCATTTTTGCATGCAAGCTCGATACATGGCCACTAAGTATCTGTACAAGGTTCCACATCATCAAAATTTCAAAACCTTGCTATTCATATCGATACAAAATGGCATAGTATCAATACTTAATGTGGTATATTGATACCCAGGATGTTTATATCAACATAGGTTTATGTCGTAGCCAAAATCATGATTTTTGGCCAAAATGTATCAATATATAAGGGGGTATCGAAATATCCTTTGTGGTATCAATACTTGCCATGGAGTCTGAAGACAGAAAGGAAAAATTTGCTCTTTGTATTGATACAGAGCTCCTTTTCTTAAGACTAGAAGGCAAAATTTGCTGTATGTATTTATACAAATCTCTTTCTATCGATATAGGCAAACATTTTTACCCAGTTCATGCCACTTTTTAGCCCTTGCACTATTGATCTAAAAATCTAATTTGGCCAAGCTTTTAGCACCAAAAATTATCAAAATTCATACCAAGCCTGAGCATTAGACTTATGATTGGATCAAATGAAATTTTTAGGCCCAAAATGACTAGAAAATGGGATGTTCTTATGGAAAACATGGTTTGTATAAGGGCATGCTTGGCTTTTTCTCCATCTGCAAACTCTCTTAGCCTCTTTGCTCTACCACACTGCTTGCTGCAGCTAATGAAAATCCAACCAACTGAGCATAGTACCTAGGGTTATTATGTGGCATATGGGGAAAATTTAAGAACACCCTTTCTTTGGCTTCAAAAACATAAGCTAAGCATTAAATTATACGAGAGCCAACTTTAGCTCAACCAAGGCACACACTGATATTTTGATTCTTACATTCTCTAAAAACATTCCACAGCCACCAAATAAAATTAAAAACACTCTTATTCTCATAGATCTTATAAACCACCACTAAAAACCCTTTTAAAACCTCATTTCACTTATCTTACCACTCAAAACGCTCTTTTATTGTTAGTATATCCCTTAAGCCCATTCTTAACCACTCTTTCTTGCTAATCAGTAATAAAGAGAGGGGAAAAAGTGACCACAAAGTTAACTAGATTTTACTTAAGGGCTAAAGTAAGGATTAAAGCTTTTTGATATAACTTCCATCTTTCTTTCATTTCGTTTTCTATTATTATCATATTCATCACTTTTGTGAGCCTTATCATGGAAGCCATGACCTTATCTTAGGACTTCATGCACTTTGTGGCTTTGTTTGTGGTAAGCTTAGGATTTTTGATGGCATATTGACTTCTTTTACATGCTACACTATGCACATGCTTGGCTTGGTTCAAAAATCATATTTTAAATGTTGTCTGAAAATTCTAGGAAATTTTCCTTGCTTGAACATGTTCATGTCATCTACCATGGCATGATTTTTGATGTCACTCATAAAGCTAATATCTCCATGCACTTTCTTGCTCATTCCTTTACATTTTTTTCATCTTTGTTTGCTAAAATATTCTATCCATTTTCATTTTCATGTATGTCACATTTAGTTCATAACATGTTCAAGATGTTTTGTCTATTTGCTGCAAAAAATATGATTATAAAAAAACCCCCAAGTTAAGTTTATGTTACATCTAATAAATGGAGATTAACATGGATTTAATGTTTTCATTAATTGGTCCTCTAATCTTGGAGAGAAATCATGCATTCCATGTCTTGGTCCATAGTGAAATAAGGTTAAGTATTTTAATTTTCAAAATAAAATAGCCTTTTTAATTGTTTTAAAGTGTTTATGCCTTGATTTCGAGGTCTAGTACCCCTTGTTAGTGACTTGGTTAATGGGCTATTCCATCAACCCAAACTACTCTAGGATTGCTCAAATCAACTTATGAAGCCACTATCATTGCTCTTGCTTATAAACATTTGAATGTCTAAAACCTAAGCCTAGTCCTAGAAAACCCGAAAACAAAAAAAAACCTCTATTTTGCCCTAGTAGAATTGTAGTAACAACTTGAAAAATTGTTTTGGAACCGTAAGCAATTTTAATGAATTTCCTGATCTTTGTTCCTTAAAGTTCATCGAATTACCTTTCTAACAATACCTAGTTTGCCCTCGGATCATTTTCGATTAAGGAGTTATGATTTTTTTAACCTTCATTGTCTAGAACCCTTGAATCGATGATTTACATTTTGTTTGGGCTATTTCGGCCCACTAGATGATTTTATTAGATTTTTAAAGTATTTTTTTCTAAAAATTTATTAAATTCCATTTTTAGAAAGGTATCATTTGCATCAAACGAGGCTAGGGTGATTTTTCAAATTGGTTACACCTTTTTCCTTACACATGCTGCTAGTGCTAAAACAAACCCAACTTCAAAGATTAATTCCACCTAGAAAGTGATTTATTGGGGTTCTTGGTATATTTTTATGTTAATACTTTTCGAGCTACCTTTTCAATGATACCTTATTTACCTTTGAAACCCTCAACTAGATCCCAAACAAATTCAGGAAAAGAGACATCGTGATGCTACCCTCTGTTTTTGGATTTAAAAATTAGACTAATTTCTTGAACTACTTTTTTGAGATGTTTGAATGTCATGAAATGCATCCGATTAATTTCTAATGAAGCTGAGTGTCACAAAATGGCTCCCACGAGGCTTGGATCAAGGCTAAACAAAAAAAATCAATTTTATCTTTTATTCAAATTATCGATTTTAATTTTAAAGTATCTATTTTCATAAAAAAAGTCCATTTCTTTTTTAAAAAATTCCTAACATTCTCATCATCGAGATATTCTAACCCTAACCTTACTTTTCAAAGTTCACTCAAAATCTAAATTTTCTCTCTCCCAGATTTCCCTGAGTCTTTTAGTTAAGACATTCTTTTCCACACCTCAAGTGACCACCGAGTTCAAATGCATCTTAAAATTGTTATCTCCTTAATAATCGTAGACAATTACGAGATACATTTCAATCATCCCATTTTTTTTACTTTTTGTGTATTTATTTTTATGCAATATTATTATATTCTTTCTCATCTTACTAACACATTTCTCTCTGTGATGCCTATTCTACATTCATATGTCCAAATTGCTTTGGAAATTATAAAGCAATGTTCCATGTCAGTATCTCTCCACTGCTTGACATAGAAAATCTGATTTTCAAAATTAAATCTAGAGATCATTTTCGTAAAAATACTTTGTTTTTCACATCTCTAAGAAGCAGACGAGATTTAAAATTTTCCTTACAACCTGGGTTTACAATTTTTATACAAAATTCATGCATAAAAAAAGGATTATATCTAAATAATGACAAGTCAATACCAAAAAAATTAAGACTGAGACATGGCTAGCGAGTACCAATTTTGAATGTCATCAGGGTGCTGATCCTTCCCTACATGTAACCAACTCCTAAACCCAACCGATGAATTTCAGACCTTGTAAACCTTGTAATTGAAGTTTTAAGTTTAGTAACTCAGAATATCATTTTTAGTAGGCACAAGATCATGTCTAGCCTAAAATGATCGATAGTGACTCTAAGTTTCTAGCCACTTCATAGTGGCCACCTAAGACTAATTAAACGAGCGATTCATCCAATGGTCATTTCCCTTGGCTATCATTTCATCACACCTAATCCAAATCCTAATCAAGGGATAACCCAAAGGCAAGGTGATTCTTTTTAAGTCGCATATGTCACTATCCGAGCAATTTAGGTGTTGTTGGGGGCACATCGCAATAGCTTGGTGACTCCACTAGGACGTATTTAGAGAGTTAGGCCTACAACTAGCCATGCCATGGTTCTCAGATCTCTCAGTTTTCGATCATTATTTAACTATAATCTTCTCCAGTTTTGTTTATTAATCTTCCACTTTCCATAATAGGTTGTTTTGTAATCATCAGATACAACTTGGTTCCTAAATAAATATTGATTTGATAAATGTGGTGATAAGAGCCACAATAAAAGGTTTTATTGTTTCCTCGACACACATGTGCACTCCATTTGCATTCGGTTCTCACCAAACTCTATGGTGTAATTAGGATTCTAAAATATTAGAAGGAATAAGCTATCTGCATTCATAAGTAACCCTCCGCATAAGCATTGCAAGAATTTTTAGGGTGTAAATTACCTATGTCTCTCATGAGTAGCCTTCACATTTGCATAAGGAAATACATCCACTAGATCAAACTCATTTCACAAGCCTATGATGGGTCTAGGATCAAGGTGCCTTGGCTATCCTTACCGAATGGAGGATGATTTGGATATCGATTTAAATGTCAATCAAACCCATATAGTAAGCCCTATGAGACAAACCATGTTAAACTATACCAAACACTGCTAGAATAACTAGGAGAGTAGGAACACTTAGGGAAATACCTTTTACCTTTACTCCTCTACACTGTAATTATGTAGATGATGATAAAGAACGTTGTTGCCTAGGTTTGTCATTTCATGTCATAAAAGACATCTCGTCTTTCATTTTTTTTCCACCAAGGCATGTTGTTATGCTATCCAATCAATGGCTAATCTTTGTCAATAAATGGGTGGTGACAAGCGAATGACATCACTTACAAAGCCCTGTATCACCCTAAAAAGTGACATAACTACAATAGATGGTGATGAACAAATGTCAGCATCTAGCTATTCAGTTTTTGTCCCTACAAGGTACAGTGTCACTTTAAAAAGGGCGGTTATTAACCTGGACACATCGTTATGCTATCTGTGTAGACTTATCATAATATTTGCAACTATCACATTCACCTTTAGACATTGTAATGCCATTGTTAGGGTAATTTTTTTATTTATTTTTATTACCATTCTTTTATCCATTATTCTTGTTTATTGTAATTATTTTATCACTAACTTATTTCCTTATTGTTTCTTTTGATGTTTTATGCATTATTTCATCATAATCATAATCATGGGACATTAGTTAAAGGTTTAATATTCAACAAAAGGTGTCTATCATGGAGTAGCATTTCGTCTCCATTCTGAAGCCTTTTGAAAAAGTTAGAGCATGGTAAGAAAGTTGACAACGTGAAGAACAAGATGTCCTTAAGCCTGATAATGTCTCACGAAGCATGAAATGGGTACAAACAGAATAATTTTTGAGATTTGAAATGTATGTGGGTAGTTGGGATAATGTCAAAAGGGAGACATTGATGAAAACATATAGGGATATAGCTCTCTTACTTCAAGCTTGATTAGATGTCGGCCTATTATAGGTAGCCTTACAGTTCTAGAACCCAGTATACCGATGCTTCACCTTCAATTGAGAGGATTTGGTCCTCCACCATTGACCAATACACTGCATTGCTCAACACTAAAAAAGCTAAGTCTAATAGGACATACTGCAAAGCGTTGCAACCTTTACCCTTTAAGAAGAGATTACACAGATCCTTGGAGCCATGAAGTCATGGATTGAAGGCCATATCAAGGCAAAAGGGAATAGTGAATGCATTTCTTAAGCTAATCTAAAGATTGTAATGGTGAGTCTCAATGATACCCAAAAAATTCAAGATATTTATGCTTTAGCAATGTACGGGTTGGTTATATTCCCAAAAACATTAGGCTATATAAAGGTAGCAGTAACATATTTTTTCTCTCGATTGTGTTGCAATATCAACCTCACACCTGCCATTAAGACTATTCAAGCTTTTAACTTCTATAAGAAAATAAGGATGTACAGGTCACTTCATTATCTGTGCTCACTTTTTCAAATTTGGCTCGATAGCCACTTTCGCATCGAAGAGAGGAGAATGTTGCATGATTTCTTTCGTAACATTTGTCCTCTCTCCAAAGTCCCTGAGAAGGAATGGCTTCAAGTAAGTTTAAGGAATAGTAGCTTGAAATGATTTAGAATCTTAGACAAAGCAAAGTTACATGGAAGCTCCATTGATTTCCCTCAATCAATCATATACAGATGCTAAGATTTCAGTTGTATGCCACTTATGGGATTGTAGGGAAGCATTAGTTGCGCTGCTAGTTTCGTGACAATTTTAATGCTAACAATTCATCCTATTCTTTCAAGACGTCAAATGCTAAGAATTCAATATGGTGAAGCCAGACACAAGCCTGAAAGTCCAATCAATCTTCCATGCTTGGAGGGAGGTTCACTATGTGGAAAGATAAGATATTGGAAGGGAAATGACGTGACTCTAGGGTACGGTGAGTACAGGATTTGCTATATCAACAACATTCTACCATTATCCGATGTTAGGATAGCTTAAGTCTTGGTTGTCAAGTTTTCTTTTGAGATTAAACTACTTAAGAGAGAATTTGAACAATAAAGGGTTGCCTTATCACAAAAATCACCCGCTAAAGGAGGAAAAGAGTTAGTTAAAAATGGACTTTTACCTCTAAGATGGCAAGGTGAAATGGGTTGTCAAAGAAAGAGACTACATTAAGGAGAATCTTGAAAGTTTGTAGAAGGATTATGTGGTACTCTGAAAAGCAAACAAGTACCAATGTGTCGATAAGTCATCAGCTGCAAAAGAGGCAAAGCCGATTGCCATTGATAAGGAATTGACCCAATGGAAAGAAGAGGCCAAGATCAATAAGAAAGAGCTCGTCAAGGCTTACGCCCTTGCATCAACCTATCAAAAAGGAAATAAATTGTCTCAAAGCTTGAGAGCGAGACTTGAGAGCAGGTGGGCTTGAGAATAAAGTCCTAACATTCAGAATTCACAACTTAGAACAATCTCAGCAAAATTAGCAGGACCACATTGAGGAGCTACTGAAAGCCTTTTATGCATCAAGAGTGAGAATGGCAACAGATGGTTGATCACTAACATCAGAATTATTAGGACAACAATTACATCTCAGTGAGCATATTCAAGCAACCTAGTTAGAGGTTGATGACATGATCGAGGTGGCTAGGCCCTTGATGTGAGATATCATGCCCATTAGAGACCATGAATAGGAGTTGTTGCATTTCTTAGAGCACTTGATTAGATAATGTAATCTTGTTAGACATATTTATATATAATCATGTGTAATCGAAATATTTTATTGCCTTAATGAAAGACACTATTAATGAACCTATCTTGCAATCCAATTGTCCCTTTTGCATATGTATAACTAACTAAATTCTTTTATTACTTTATTCATTTATTTATATCAATAATCATTTACTGCCATGAATTCATTCTTATCATCTTCTCATCAAACAAATTCATAACATGTCATAAAAGTCTAATCCAATAATAATCTCAAGTGCAAGATGCCTTGAAACATAAAATCTAACATTCATCAATGATACAATACTCGCAACCATTGAAGAGCCATGGAAAACAACCATCAAGTCTCTATTGAATGTCTAGAACTCATGTATAGAACGTCTAAGGAACAAATGCTTAAAAAAAAAGGAACTACGAGCTCAAATAGCAGAGCTAACTAAGCTATTGTCTACTGCTTTGAAAGATGAAGGGCAAACAAGCATTGTTGACATAGGTAAAGGGTTGGTTAATCCGAAGAGTGATTTTAATGGTGGTACTAAAGCCACCACTAAGGGACATCATATGAACAACAAAACTTGTCAACACTAATCCCATTGGCTTAATTGTTTATCTAACTAAGTTTGGTAGCTGCACCTCATCTAGTACATAGGCATCAAAGTGTGGGCCCTTCACCGATAAGGCCTTTAGTCTCAGACCTTGATGAATAGGCAGGGCAAAAAAAAACAAAGTGTCTGAAGTCTTCTAAAATCACTTAGGATACGAGTAAGTATAAATTATTGGAAAAAATATAGCATGGCTATGGAAGGCAGTGACTAATTTGAAATCATAGATACCAATCTCTAGGTTTAGTCTCAAATCTCATTATCCCACTTAAATTCAAGGTGCCAGATTTTAAAAAATATAATGGGACTACAAATCCCACTACCCATGTTCACATGTATTATAAGAAGATGGCTACATATAAAGAGAATAAAAAGCAACTAATAAACTACTTCCTAGATAGCCTAAGTAGGGTAGTTGCTCATTGGTATATAAAGCTTAACAAGGTTAAAATTCAACCATGCGTAGACTTAGCTCGTGCCTTTCTAGACTAATAAAAACATGTATCTGATTGGGACCTGAATTACCTTTCTTTTATGAATATGGAGAAGAAGGCCACTAAAAGCTTTAGGCAATACACCCAAAGATGGAGAGAAGAAGTTGCCCAGGTTCATCTTCTTCTAACTGAGAAAAAAATGATGGTCATATTTATCAATACCTTGTGAGCTCCCTACTATAAGAAGCTAAAAGATAATGTAACCATCAACTTTGCTGATATGGTCATATCGGGTGAGATGATTGATAATGCCATAAAAGTGGCAAGATGTCAAGAGAAGAGTTGCCTAGCCTGAGCAAAAAGACTATCGCCAAGGGTAAAGAAAAAAAATTGAATACCATCAATAAAAGCATAACTAAGTTCACTCAGAATTTGTATCCCATGCAAAATATGTACTCCCCAACATAGCCTATTTGGGCTTTAATCCCCATTCACCAATCTCATAAACAGTCTACTTTTTGAGGTTTAACCCAAAGATAAGCTTTGGCATAAACTTGCCTAAAACATTACGTATGGTGCTCAACCTTGCAATATAAACAATGCTAGAGCTCTTGATAACCAATAGGCACTTAGTAAAAGAAAACTTTTCGTCTGGCTCTAATATTTCTATAAAGAGATTTACTCTTGATTAGCAGCAGGCCAATTAGTGGCCTTGGTGTTCATAAATCTAGGATCACCTTTTTATATGAAATGGTACAATAAAAATGCTTATTTTGAATACCATGCTAGGGCACAAGGACATTATTCAGAATCACACCTTGCTCAAGAGGAAGGTATAGAGTATACTAGAAAAGGGCATGATTAAAGTGGAACAAGGGGACCCAATGTTAGAGCCAATCTGCTTCCTAACCATGCAGAACTGAAGCTGAATACGATAATTGATAGGAAAACTTGTTGGGTAAAAAAGAACATTATGGAAGTCAAAACACCAATGGGCAAGGTATGTAAAACTTTCCCAAAGGCCAAGATAGTATCAAAAGTTAAAAGCTAGAATGAAGAAACAACTAAACCTTCTTATTGCCATTGTGGATGGGGGCACACCCTATAATATTATCTTGATTTCTTAGATATTATCTAAGGGATAATGGATTGCTTCAAAATAAAATTTTATAAGGAGGGATATAAAAACATGAGCATATCTATCAATGCCATACATAAGGATAGGAAATTCCCTTTTTATGGTATCTAAAGGCCATTGACTTATTCGCTAACTAGCCGGATGCTAAGACCATCCCTATTCAGTCTACACCTAAATGTTTCTCTAACTCCTACCCCTGTTTCCTTATAAAGACAACAAGGTGGTACCTTAAAAATATGAGTGCAAAATTTTATCATTGAGGAATTTAGCCAACAAGTAGCCAACAAGTAGCCAGCATTAATTTTTTAAAGGTAAGCCACTTAACTTGCAGTAGTAGATGTTATGCCCCAACCACATCAGAAGGCAATACTCAGCAAAAGAACGCTACTCTTATCCATCAAACACCAAAGGCTATGTCTAAAGAATCAAATTCAATAGCTATCAAGGAGCTAGTGAATGAGAAAGAAGTTATGGAATTCCTCAAGTTCATTGAGCACAACGAATGCAACATGATCAATTAGTTAAACAAGCAACTTGCCAAGATACCTCTGCTATCATTAGTGTTAAATTCTGAAGCTCATTAGAATGCTCTCTTCAAGGTCTTGGAAGAAGCATATGCCCCTCGTGACATTCTAATAGGCCAATTAGATCACTTATAAGCAATATCATTACTGACAACTATATATCTTTCAGTGATAATGAGATCCCCATAGAGGAAAGGGAAACTAAAAAGCTCTTTGCATCTCTACCCACTACAACGGCAACACCCGCCCAAGGTTCTCATTAATAGTGGGTTGGTCATGAAAGTAATGCCCTTGTCTTGTTTAAACAAGCTCCCTATCGACACGTCTCATATCAAGCATAATTCACATGGTTATGCGAGCGTTCTATAGGACCAACAGAGAAGTCATGGGAAACATCATAATCTCACTTTAAATTGGCCCATGCATTTATGAAGTAGACTTCCATGTGATTAACATTACTTTATCATATAATGCCCTGTTAGGAAGGCTTTGGATTCACTTTGTAAAGGTAATACCATCATTGTTGCATCAAAAGGTAAATTTGTTATCAAAAACAAGGTTATCACTTCCACTAGTGCTTCATATATTGAGCTTAATAGTGATGTCTCTAAATCCTTCTTTTAGTCACTTGAGTTCCTTAATGCCACATATGTTAAGGAAAGATTATCAGTGGTTAAGCTTTATTTATCAAAGGGCACTCATATGGGTCTAAAGCTGATCATCAGTAAGGGTGCCTGTGCTAGAAGAAGACTTAAAAAGTGCCTTTAAGGAACTATAAAAGCTCTAAAAGTTGTTAACTAAATTGATGAGAGAGGTTGAAGGTTTAAGCCTAATGCATAGCAGAAGAGGAATCAAGTTTAGTAAAAAAGCGAAAATAGAATGGCCTGTCTGATAGGTCAAAACTTAAGACATGAACTGATGTTGCCTTTGTCGTTATGTGAAAGTTTTTATCCTGAAGGACATATGAATTCGCATTAGAGAGGAAATACAACCTCTGACAATGTGATGATCATTTTGAACAAGGCATTGAGAGATTTCTCTATCAATGTAATTAATGAGCTAAAGACCTTAACAATGGACCATGAGACCAATCTAAGCCTTGCAAGATTTGTTATGCATGTTTAGACTAAAATTGAGATTCATGTGATGTTTAAGTCTATTCCAAAGTAATCCTATGAAATAAACCTACATGCTTCTACCCGAGAGCATTATGATCCATTGTATGGATGCCTTTTTACTAAGTACTGTTAATAAAAATGACTAAGCATTATGAATTTTATCTTTTGTGTCCATTCTCATTTTTCTTGCCAAAACTTTTGGACCTTTCTATGCATTTTTTTTGCCTATATTGTCCTTTTTCCATTTTTTCAGTTACTTGGATGAAGGTGACATTAATATTCATATTGATATTCTGAAAATCGATTTTAGGCAACTGATTTGCACTGCTGAGGTTAATTTTAAGGGGGATTATAAGGAAAGCCCTGTACTACCAGATCTATTAAGGTTAATTAAATAAGAAGAAAAAACATTTCTTACTCCATGAAAAATCTATTGAAACCATAAATCTTGAAATAGAAGAAGATTAAAAAGAAGTCAAGATTAGAAGCTCCATAAATCCAATAACCCAAATTGAATTAATAAACTTTTTCTAAGAATTTCAGGATATGTTCACCTAGTTTTACCAAGACATACCTGATTGGACATTAACATCATGGTCCATAAACTTCCCCCAAACCTGATTGTAAGCCCATATAATAAAAACTTAGGAGAACGGAACCAGAAATGCTTTTTAAGATCAAAGAAGAAGTGGAAAAATAATTTGAGGTAGGATTTCTTGAAGTAACTAAATATCTCAAATGAGTAGCCAAAATAGTTTCAGTTCTTAAAAAGGATGGCAAGGTGCGAATGTATATAAACTATAAGGATTTAAACTAGGCCAACCCTAAAGATAACTTCCCTTAACCTCACATCGTCACTTTAATAGACAACACCATCAAGAATTCACATTTTTCCTTTATGGATGGATTCTTAGGCTATAATTAGATTAAAATGACTTCTAAAGACATGAAAAAAACCATTTTTGTGACCATGTGAGGTATTTTTTGCTAGAAGTTATGCCTTTTTGACTCAAGTATGCTAAAGCAACCTATCAGAGAGTAATCATGAAACTGTTCCATGACCCCATGTATAAGGAGGTAGAGGTTTATGTCAATGATATGATATCAAAATCGCCAAAAGAGAGTGAACATGCTGCCAATCTTTGAAAACTCTTCAAATGGTTGCGCAAACACTAGCTCAAGCTAAATCCTACTAAATGCACCTAGCAAGCTATTAGAGTAATTATAAGTGAAAGAAGGATAAAGGTTGACCCTGACAAAGTCAACACCATTCAAAATTTGCCACTCTTTTTACCCAAAAGGAAATAAGGAGTTCCCTTAGAAGGTTGAACTATATAACTAGATTCATATCTCATACGATCTGATTTTCCAATAACTTTGAAAGTAGAACACTAAAGAATGGAATGAAAAATGCCAACAAGCCTTTGATAAAGTCAAACACTACTTGTTGAACCTGCTAGTACTTGTACCACCAGTACCTGGGCAGCCTCTAATCCTATATCTATTAGTATTTGACAAGTCTATGGGTTGTGTATCAAGTCAATATGATTAGTAAGGTGAGAAGGAGTAGGCTATATCTAAGCAAGAAGTTTGCAAAATATGAAAACAACTAGTCAGTAGCTAAGAAACTATGGTTTGCTCTAACTTTGATAGCTTAAGGGTTAAGGCAATACAGTCTATACCACACCACATGGCTAATTGCAAAACTTAACCCTATCAAATACCTATGCAAGGCCTTTGCCTTGTTAGAAAGATTATCCATATGCCAAGTCTTACTTAAGTGCAATAGCTGAATTCCAAGCAAGTCGAGTGGTGAATGACTATGAACATTTCAATTTTAAATTTCTGGATAAAGATCTAATATGCATATCTAATGCAAAAGATACTCCCAATTTAGTCAATCTTGGAAAATATACTTTGATGGAGCTTTAATGCATTGGGGCATGGAATTAAGGCAATTCTTATCTCACCTAATGGAAATTAGCCCTTCCCACCAAATTAAACTTTGATTATACTGACAACATAACCGAATATGAAGTCTGTGCATGAGACTCCAGGCCACCACCAAAAAAGGTATCAAAACTCTACAAGTATTCAGGGATTCAGTAATAGTAATTTATCAACTCCGAGGAAGCTAAAAGTCCTAAAATGCTAAGCTAATTCAATACAAGAAGCTAATCTCCAAATTAAGACAAGACTTTTATGAAATCAGCTTCCGATAATTACCTTAGGAGAAAAACAAAATAGTCGATTCTCTAGTAACCTTTGCCTCTATGCTCAAAGCAAACTGAAAATTAGAGGTTACACCTATTCAGATAAGTAACCATGAAGTTTTGACTTATTTCCATAACATAAAAGAGGAAAAAGATGGGTTACGATGGTACCACGATATTTTTAGATATGTTAAAGACCAATAGTACCCTTAATATGCCACTAAAACTGATAGGAGAACCATCCAAAGAATGGCTACGAGCTTTATTTTGGATGGTGGGATCTTATATAAGAAAGGCTAGGATCTAGTGTTACTCTGGTGTACGCATGCTCTTGAGGCCAAGAGAATTATGGAAGAAGTCCATGAAATCAAGCTATTATTGGTTGATATTTGAGAAGAACTGCATTAACTATGCCCAAAAGTGTCATAAGTGCCAAATCTACATAGACAAAATTCATCTCTCGCTATCACGTTTGCATGTCATGATAACTCCATTACCTTTTTTTATATAGGGCATAGATATGATTGGACTATTACTCTAAGGCCTTACGGCACCATTTCATCCTCATTGCCATTGATTATTTTATAAAGTAGGTAAAAGCAGCCTCATAGACCAACATCATTAAATCAATTGAAAATTTGTGAAATGAGATGTCATTTACTGATATAGCTCCTCGAATAGATCATTATAGACAATGCATCAACTTGAAAAACAAGATGATGTAATTAGCTTGTTCTAAATTCAAAATTCAGTATCATAACTCAATCTTATATCGCCTAAAAATGAATGTGACAATCAAATATGCTAACAAGAGCATCAAAAAAATAGTTAAGAAGATAGATGAAACATAAAAAGATGGGTACAAGAAGCTACCTTTCACACTACGCGCCTACCACATAGAGGTTTGGGTTTCTATAGATGCTATGCCATTTTCCTTATTGTATAATATAGATGCTATTCTACCTACCGCGGTCAAAATCCACTTACTTAAGTTCTCAATGGAATCACAACTTGAAGAAACCTAATAGGTTAAAAATCGATACGAGCAACTAAATCTCATTGATGAGAAAAAAGTCAAAGCTATTTGGCATGGGCAAATGTACCATAAGCATATGATGAGAGCCCATAAGAAGAAGGTCCCTTCTGATCAGTTTCAAGAAGGTGACCTAGTGCTCAAACAAATTCTCTTAATCTATAAAGAAGCTTAGGGAAAATTAACCCTAAATTAATATAGGCTATATATAGTAAAATGTGTATTTTTTGGGAGAGCCCTTATCTTAACTAAGATGGATGGCAGCAACTTGCCCAACCCTGTCAACTCTGATTCTGTTAAGAAATACTATATCTAACCAAAAAAATCTCGAATGAAAACTCAAAAAGGCATCCATGAAAATCAAATTGGTTAAGTTGAAAACCCAAAAAGGCGGGTTAAGTGACAAAGCTTACCCTCACCAAATCTAGACTATTACTAGCATAAACCAGCACCAACCTAACCTATCCATTGTACTGTGATCAAAACACTAACTTATAACCTAATCCACTTGCCAAATCCCATTTCTATTCGAACTTAGAGAGAAAAGGTGATATCTATCAAGCCTAGGGCAACCATCACTTCATAAGTCAATTTGAAGGGTTTCTTTGAAGATCAGCCAACACCATAAGGATTGACTACTTAAAGAAAGTCTTTAAAAACACTCAGGGGAAGATTCATATCATTAGCTTTAAGGGCATCAATTGCCTAAAAAATCTATTCCTAACTCTTTTTGTTTATCTTGGAATTTTCCATGAATTGTACTCTTTTTTTTTAATGAAATACAATTACCTATTTTTCTCTCCATGAATTGTACTCTTTTTTTTTGAATGAAATACAATTACCTATTTTTCTCTCAATTCCTTTTTGTCACACCCGTATTCTATTTTGCATCATGTTTATCATTTAATTGATAATGCTTGATAAATAAACAAAACTGATAACAAGATTTTTTAGTATTACTTAGAAAAAGATAAAAACTTTATAAAAACTTTGCTTTATATCTAAAGGTGAAGAATGAACCATAGAACCACACTTAGTCTTACTCTTAGACCTCTCTATTTTGAAAACATGTTCAAAACCTTTTCCCTAGCAAGTAAAAAGTAAATATCCCTTTCTAACCTTTTTTATCACTAGTGCTCCAAAACTTTAGGTTAGTCAACCTAGACTATTCAGTTAAACTATAAACCAACCTACTAAAATTATGAGCAAACTCAGTTGACAAAAGAATCTTAAACCAGAGTTGATCTAGCTTAGGGACCTTACTTCACAAGTACAGGCTATCCTTACCCTTTAAAAACAACTTTGAACATTCAGAGCCTTTGGACGTGAAGAGCAAGATTAGTAAACCGTGGGACAAAAGGGTACCCGATTAAACTTTTGGATAAGCAATCGACTTAAAACACCATAACTGACCATCGGATTATGCTTTTGATTTATCTTATTTAATTATCACATAATTAAAAATAAGATAACTAAGTAGAAACCATATGTATTAAAATAATTTTAAATTAATAATAATCTTAATAAATATTAATTATCTAAATAATTAATATCTTGATAAGATTATCCAAGGATTTTAGCTAGGACATATCCATCAGTATGTCTCAATTTAGACATTATCCAAATAGATAATCTTATCTACTATGTCTTAAAAAGACAACAAAATCTTAGATTTTACTAAATCTAAATTAAAATCTAAATTTTTGTCTTAAATCAATTCTTAATTGAACTTTTTTCAATTAAATCCTCTATTTAATCATCTTTCATTTAATTAACTCAAACTTAATTAAAATTTGATTTTAATCCAATAACATCATCCTATTGTGTGTGACTTATTTGGTTTCCAACATGTTGGCAATGAAAATAATTAATCTCACTAATCATGTTCATAGATCAAAAGTGGACCTATTATGACTAGCAAAATGTTGAAAAGTTGATGTGATGTCATCGAAACCTTTTAATAACTAGCCTATTAGTGTAATACAATCCTTTCACCATATATCCCAGAATGAGCATAAGTGTGGTACAGTGTTTTTGCTCATGCTTTAATCCATGTTCGATCTTGCAACTCAAGGCTAATGATCATGAATCTATGAGGAAGAATTCCTTATAATTCACTATGCTCTGGCCAAAGACTTTAATTGACTAGCTTTAGTTAAGATGATCTGAGATATGTCTCTAATGTCACTCAGAGTGGCGAATCCTCTCTGAATCACTCATCCACCTAACATATGGATTATGCTATACTTAAAGTACCCTTATTTGGTATCCATCCATTATGGACCCATTCTTAGTAAATCTAAGTATGACACTCCTTATATAAGATGACTTGGTATCTCTAGTGTAAGGATTATTTATATGACTGGCATATAAGAAATATTCTATAGATACTTAAGTGACTAATACCAAATTGAGTTCTCATACGAGCTATGTTTAATGAGCTTGTTCCCATAAAACAAGTACCAATATGCTATCCGCAAGTATCACATACACTTCACCTTCTATGAGATCAAAGAGTTGTATGCATCCAATGCAAGAAGGGTTAGCATATGCTAGTCTTTGTGCATTGCTAAGACCTTGTTTTGACAACATGATGACTAAGAGCATTTTTGGAAACATGAATTTGCATGGAAAGGATATCATCATCATAATTCCTTACTACTTTTGCAAGGCCATTATGTTTCAAGGGCTTAATCCAATTAGTGTTTGCATGATAGTCAGTCATGCCACTAACTTGAAGGAAAACCTTTGTCACTATAATATGGTAACATATATATAGTTAATTGATTGTATATCCCATTTCTAATCTAATTAGTTCAAGAAAATACACCAACAATGTATTTTTTGAAGAATACCCTAAACTCCCAAAATGATAACCATAAGTAACACCACCATTAAAATCTTTAGCATAAAGAAAGGTCAAAGGCTCTAAAAGTATCAATGCGACTAGTTAATTCTAAATAAGGTGAGGAATATATACCAAGATTAGATTTATAGAGGTCCTATTCTGGCTGTCTTATTTGTCTTCTTTGAACTTTGAATCTAAAAGTCGATTGTACAATGGCTTTAGGAATACTGGGGTTCAAAAGCATACTAGTCTATGACATTAACATTGAATTACAAGAGTTCACTTCGAGCACCTATAAGGGCATAGGATCAAAATGTTTTGTATAAACCATCATAGAAGATAATTGGCTTAAAAATTTCTATTAGGACATCAAATATTCAGGTTTAGCTATTTTTATAAACTGGCTAAAACTTTGACCTCTAGTCAAACCTTTATCGTCATGACATTAGTGATCAATTGGTTTAGTGGAAACCATCTGATGTGAAACATATCGCTTTTTGTATATTCCTTTTTTGCTACCTGACAATCTTCAACCATTTTTGTCAACTTAACTGGCTGCTTCCCTATTTCTCGAATGTTATGTTCAAATTCCTCTTGGATGCTTTCTAAAGTACTTATCATCTTTTCCAAATGATTCCCCATGTTTAGCCCCTTATATATTTTCAACAAATGGCCTTAACCTTTATTATGATCTATACATGAATATAATAATGAGTGGAGCATATGGGATGCAAAAAATAAGTTATAATATTCATTTGCACATATACTAGTCTTTAAATGAATGCATGTTGTACGAAAACAAAGAAAATAGAGCCAAAGATTAGCAAAACACAAGAATAAGAATACAATATCACAAGAAAATCTCATATTATGTGATTGGCCTAAAAACTTTATTTCTAGACCTCGAGGCATTCTTGGGATTAAAAGGACACATTTATTTTGATACTAGGGTACATACCTCATAACCGTACTCGAAAAAGACATTTACCATATCTAGAACAATGTAATAACTTACCTTATTGATAAGTTCTTTGAGTTTAGGACACTAATTCCCTTTAAAGACATCTTATTCAAACCTATACAATCATGAGACCTTTGGTGTCATCATTAGCCATCAATTTGATAGTATAACCATGCATTCAAAAATACTCAACATTTTATTATAGAATTATGGCATCTATGATGCAGAAACACGAGCGAGGGTGTCCTTTCACCATAACATAATGGCTTACTATTATAATTTCTAAGTAATCTCATACATTGGGGTGATAAATATCTATGGCGATGATGTTTGTTCACCACCACTCAACCTCCAACCTCGAATTATGAAATTAAAGTAAAATGGGAGTAAAAGGAAGAACCATTTTCCCAGTTATACCTAATCTCTGGGTTACCTCCAAACATCCAAGTACAGTTAACTGAGGTTAAATCCTATGGATCATTTTATGTGTTTTAGGATGACTCCAAAAATGGGTCCACAAATTGCTCCTCTTATTGATAAGGACAGTTGAGGCATCTCGATGCTATGCCTATCGCAGGCTTGATGGAATGGGTTTGATTCAGGTGAGTAAATTGCTCAGGCTTATACAGAGGAGTATGAAGAAAATAAGAGCAATGAACAGTAAAATCTTTGAATGATGTAGCTATTGACCCAACTAGATAGGTCCTATTATTTCTCTAAATAGCCTTTTAGCAAAGAGTCTAATAGATATATATACTAGTGCATAATGTGTACCAAGAAAAGCATCAAACCTTGTTCTCACTTCACCATCCAAATATATAGCGTTTTTAATCATTTTTATAAGCAAGCACAGTAATGGATTCATTTTATTTCCAAGCTATCAATAAGGTTAGAAACCATAGAAATATCATAATAGTCGACAAATAAACACAATAATAAATATTGAGAAAGTTATAAATGAATATCGACTAAAATCAAGAATTTATTTTGGACTATTCTAGACAAGTAAAGATGCAAACTAATATTCATAAGAAATCTAACTCAATATAATTCTTATTAAAAATAGTAAAAAATACCTAGAAAATCATTTCAATGTTCAAATGATTTTGTTAATCAGATGTTACTGCATTGCACAAAATGCCCAACATCATACTTTATAGATTTTACTCTCTATTCATCTAAGATTACATATGAACATATTATATATGGTTAGAAATTTTATTTAACCTATTTTAATAAAAATATAAGAAAAATCAATAAAAATGGTTTACCCCACCGAAATTAACTCATTTTAACACCTAGTCGCTAAAAATAAAGCATCCGAATAGCTCATGTTGTGGAATTGTTTGGACTCGCCTAACCATGAAATTGAGCTTTCAAAAGCTTGTTTCAAAGATATTCAATAAGGATTCCATTAAAAATAGGAACAAAAATTAAAACCACCACCCACCTAGACAAAAATATTTCTTTTGTCAAAACTATTGTATTAGAAATTAGCATTAACTAAAAAAACAACACTTTTGTCTGAATGCTTACATCAATTTTCTCGAACAAACTTTCAAACATCCAAATGTTTGTTGCTGAGCATTAGACATTCCTTGTACATCATGGGGACAGCCATAACAAAAATCACAATAAAACTCATATAGAAGCCAAGATATTTTAAACCAAGAAGTGATTTTGTGTCATGCGAATGACCGATTTTTATTTATTTTTTATTTAAATATTCTAAACAAATGTGAAGCACACCAATGCCTCTCATTTGAGTGCTGAAACAACTAAAAGGGACTTAAATACTAGCATTAATAGCATAAACTACTCTTAAAGGCTCTCAGAAAGGCTTTACAAGTTTAATCTTCAAAGAGTAGCTAAAAACGCTTAGAAAACATTGTTTTTGGTCAATTTTGTATTCAATCCTTCTGCTGAATATCTTCAAGCATTCCTTAAAAGGAATTTATTTAAAAATCAAGTCTTAACTTATCCATGGATTGTATATGCTAAAGGTTATGCTTGGAGGGCTTTTTTATGAAAAACTAGTTTTTACAAACAAAACACACATTTTGACAAAGATGTAGTAAACTAACATAAACCACAAAAAATGAACAAAATAAGATCAAGAAGAATTAATTCACCTTGGCCGAACCTAGCAACCAAGTTCATGCTCATCTAACACTTAATCAACCTATTTTCTCATTATTCTCAATCAAAGCACAAGTACTGTAGCTCAATTCAATTTGGATGCATGATGATCATTCGTAATCATGATTTTAACCTTTCTAAGCTTACATTTAGGATGTAAGCGTCAAAGTAATCTTTAATTTCAGCTTATGTAAACTAAATCCAACTTTAATACATCAAGATTTTATCAAATCATAACAACTAAATCACACTTAAACTAGATCTAAGAAGATTCAAAGTAGTCAAATGCTAAATCATGCTCTTCTACCATGGCCTAACATTACCTAAGCTAAAAAATAACTAGATTTCAACTCTAAATGCATATATTGTAGCTCACTTCAACTCAAATCATTAAAATCTAGCAACATAGATTAACAAATCCAAATCTAAGGATTTCAACATGTTCTTATATCATGATCTCATCATTCAACATTTAAGTTCAATTTTGTCAAGATCATCATCAAATATGCTTATATCAACATGAAATCAAGTAAACCTTAACTAAATCATGATTTGAACATCAAAACATCAAGAATGGCTAGAAACAAATAAAAGCATTGTATTCAAATCATAAGCAAGCAATATTCAAGCTAAAAACCATTAATTAAGCTACAAATTAAAAGATTAGAGAGAAAAAATTACCTCTAAAGCTTTTTTCTTTTTTGAGAACATTTCTTAATTAATGAGAGTTTCTAATTAAGGGTTAGAAAATAAATAGCCACCACCTATTTATAGACTTTAAGTCGGTCAGCTAATTCCAAATCACCTCTGGTGATTTTAGGTGAAATAACTATTATGCCCCCTTTAATTAATGAGCAAATTCCTCTACATTTAGCATATGTCAAAATTGGCTAAGGCATGTTAATGTGCCTAATCTTCTATAAATTTTTATCCCATTCAATTGATCATGATGTGCACTAGTAAAAATTCAATTGAATCTTCTTTTTTGTAGAAAAAATAGCCCATGACAACTTATCCTCAAAAAAATTTAAAATTTCCTATTCGAACCTCTCAAATTAAGCTTTTAGGAATTTTTAGCACCTTAATTTCCAAGGTCTTTTCACAACCTCCCTCGATTGCACTTTCTTGACCTAAAGTCCATGTTCAATTTCATTTTGGTGCAATCAGTTTTTAAACCTAAGTTCTAGAACTCTTTTAATTTGAAAACCAAACTTTAGGCAATATAGTTGATTTTTTATAGTTGACATTGCCTATAGTTAACTTTTGATTTTTGTTGACTTTTGATTTGGACCTTCGAAACAAGTCTCTTTTTCATCCAAATGTCTTCAATTATACTCTAACATTCTCAAGAGACACGCCAATCAACTTAGTTAGCTACATTAGCTTTAAATTAATCTCCGGTTTGATATATCTAAAACTGAAGTTTAATTAGCTTGTAATTAAATATTTTTAACTTTGTATTTTTCAAAAATTATTTTGAAAGTACTTTGAAAAATATTTGAATGTATTTTAACCCTCTTTAAACACTTAAAATATGTTCCTAATACATACATTTGTATAAAACATTTAAAGATAGTTTTATATCTTTTAAAGTCAAGAAAAACATTTTTAACATGATTTTTAAATGTTTCTATCGATATCTAAAGTGTATGTATCAATATAATGCTTGGCCATAGCTCAACTTTCATAAAAACCTTAAATGTATCTATACAACTTGAATTGTATTGATATAATGCAAGGCTATATCGATCCACTCCTTAGATATATTGATACAGCATGGTGAGTATCGACACGAACTTTCCTTGTATTAATGCATTAAGCTATACAGTCACCTTTTAAGGGTCTGCATGTAGTATAACGATGCACTAAATTATGTATTCATATAGCTCAGCAGGAAAGAATAAAAGTTACTTAAATAAAGCTTACCGTAGCTATGTTCCTTCATTAAACTTTCTTAACGGTCATATTCATGATCAAAGCTGTAAATAAGCCACTCTAATACCTCCAACAAGATGATGAACTAAGATAAGGGGCTTATAGTCAAATCCTTCATTAATTCCATCATTTTCTAAGTAGTTCACATCTGTGTAGGATTAATTCTTTCTATCTTTGTATTCTTCATTTTGTATTTTTAGAATTATCATCCCCTAAGCCTAAAATCTCTTAAACATCCAACCTTTAGAGGTTACATTTTGTTCACACCTAAATCTATGTAAAAAAAAAGAGGTTCTTACTTAGCTATAAAAGGTAGAGAACGATCTTATCTTAGCCATAAAAGATAGAGGGTAGACATTATTATCTTAGCCTATAAAGATAAATAGTGTAAAAGTTATATTGTGTCCTTGAAAAGTAGACAATTTAAGTTAGTGAATTAAGAAAATCTAAGGCAAATGAGACCAAGGTAGAGGATGTAGGCAATTGAGGCTAAACCTCTTTAAATCATTGAGTTTGCTTCTCTTTTTCCTAGCTCTTTTAATTTTTTTATCATTCACTAGCATGCACTCCAAAGCTTATTGATTAGAGTTCTCAATTTTATTTATCAAAATTTTAATTTGCAAAAAGATTTTGAGAAATCAATTTACTCTCTCTTGATTTCATTCACCATAAATAGGTCCAACAAACTTTCATCATACTTAGTTTTTAAGACTCAAGTCTCGGTTTTCTTAATTTGGATAATTAAGCTCAAATGCATTTTCTCACTAAACTAAGCACATAGAATCATTTCAAAGCCTAAATTAGACTTTTCTACCATCAATAACACATCCAAAAAGGTTAGGCCTAAGAAAATATTGACGAGCCCTTACAATTAAGAAAAACTCAATTAAAGAGCTTGAAAAAATCGAGTGTTTATAATACCAAGTCATCTTATATGGGGAGCATCATACTTTAATTTCATCATGAAGAATGCCAAAGATAAGATGATTTTAGGTATGACATAGAGCATAAAAAGATGGATAAGTGATCCAGAAAGGATTCACCACTCTTAGTGACATCAGAGATGTATCCTAATTGTTCTTAACTATGGTTAATTGGATTAAAGTCTTTGGCTAAAGCATTGTGAATTATGAGGAATCATTCCCCATAGGTTCATGATCATTAACCGAGAGTTATAAGAACTAACACGGATTGAAGCATGAGTAGACCCTGCACCATGTTCACTCTCATTCTGGGATATTTAGTGAAAAGATTATATTACATTAATAGGTTGTGTTATATTAACTTTTCAATAAGATGTATTTGTTGGATTACATCTAGGATTTATTTAAGTAAGGCTTAATTAAATAAAAGGTATAATAAAAAGGAGTTAATTGAATTAGTTTAATTAAGAATTATTTAAGATATAAATTAGATTTATGAAATCTAACTAGAGGTGTCTTAATATGGCTATAAAGATAAAAAAGTCTTATTAAGGTAATGTTTAACTGTAGACATGGCAATAGGGATGTCTTGGTTTTTAGGCTAAAAAATTATTTATAGTAAATTAAATAATTATTTGATAATTATTTAATTGTATTTACATGTAGTAAAATTATTTTACTTGGGCTAGAAATTTAATTAAGAATTAAATTTTTGTACATAAAATAGGGGTTAGCCAAAAGCCTTAATTATTAAATTAAATAGACTTAGTTCTAAATCAAATCTATTAGGACTTAATATAAGAATATTTATGTAAGTATGGGCCACACAAGTGTGAAATTAGGCCAAGATATTAATTAGTTAATAACTTTGTTCAATTTTGGATGAACTATTTTTCTAATTAAGCTTCAAGAAACACCAAAATGGTTCACCCATAGGCTCATTTTAAATGGCCATGGTTGACCTATTAGTTAAACCAGTCCTAGTCTTAAATGTATATAAATACATTATTAAGGGCTCTTGGCTAAGTGTGGCCACAAAATAAACCCTACAAAATCCTTAGATCCCTACTTAAGTTGGCATAAACCTTTAGCTCTTTCTAATTCTTCTTGGTGCTACTTTTCGCTGAGTGATTGGGAATGTTTTTGATAAAAAAAAAGTGACAAAATAGTTATCCAGCATTCAAGAAAGTAGCTGCTAATCATAAAAGGCAAGAAACTAGAATTAATGCCTCCTTATAGCCTCCTTGCAGTATTATCTCACCCCTCTGTGACTTCTTTAAACTGCTTTTAGTTGTGTGAAAGAGAAAGTGGTTGCATTTTACCATTTGGTTAAGGCTTGATAAGCTTTCTAGCTAGCAATGGATAACCACTGGACCTCGTGAAGGCATCGACAAAGATTTACACAGATCAACATTATAAGCAAGACACTTATGCTGCTCATGATCTCAAGAATCCTCTTAAGAAGCCTAGTCATAAATCTGCAAGCATGCTTTGAACTTCAAATTAATCTAAATTATAAGATTTATGAGTTAGATAATCTCTAATCAAATGAGTGATTAGATTTAAAAGCTTTTAAATAGCAATAACTATGCACAAATCCCTTTCTAAAGATCCAAAAGAAAGTTTGGCTATTTCTCTAATTTACATTTGCTACATTCATTACTATTATTTCATTATTATTCGGTAATAGCATAAGGTCGAAATATCCCAAGGATTTCCAATAATTACAACTTTATGTTAATTAATTTAATTATCACTATCCTTAAATATTTAACTAAAAATGAAATAATAATTGTTTTAAGATGCTAAAATAAGGAGGAATTTTGCCTTATCTATAATATGCCTAATACCCATGACACCTTATACATAATTATTCAACTATAGAAAAAGGGAAAGAGCTTTATGTATGGCCCTCCATATCAATACACCAACCTATTTTTTAATAAGGCATTTATTACCTAGATTTTTTAATATTTGTATATCTTTTTTCTTATCTTGTGGATTATTTTAAAGATTTTTCCATAACCTTTATACCATTTTAGAAAGATTTTCCAATATCCTGATGAAAAATGACACTATGCAAAACCTCTAACTAAGGCTTCCTCCTTATCCCTGTCATAGAAAAAAATCTATAGCCATTAATATAGCTTGGCCTTCTATCTTATATGTTTTTTTTACCATTCATGAAGCTTATCTTTTATGTATTGGATTCTTTTATCTTGCCCTCTATAATTGCTCTTCAGTTATTTTTGTTTTATTATTGGTGGTGCTGGTTGAAGATATTCCTGGTTCAAGATATCAAGACCAAATCTTGATTTTAAAGATATTCTCATACCTTAAATATTATGAATGCTGTAAGAAATCTTACATTTTGTAAGTGAAAAAGATTAATTTAGATTTTTTCAACATAAGTTTTAGTCTTATTGTTTCTTTTTATATTTTTTCGATTTCCATTCTAGCTTTTAGTTTCTCACTCTCTATATTGTGCTCTTTCTCTCTCGATTTCTTTTAGGGCTATTTATGCAATTTTTTATTTTTTTCATCCATTAGGGTAATTAGCAGTTTTTTGTTTTGATTCTTAATGCAATAACAACTTTTTCTTTAAAATTTTTTCCTTTACTTTTGGATTTTTTGGTCTTCACTTTATTTTTTTTCTTGTGAAATATCTGTTGAGAAGATTGAGATTTCTTTCCCTTTTTGTTTGATTGTTAACAAAGTTATTTAATTTAGGCTTGAGTTGTGCTTCTACTTTTATTTGCTAGCAAGTAATAGAATATGGCTTCTATTTTCTTTTCTAATTAGTGTTCTTTTGTTTTTTTTCTTTAATTTCTTGGAGTTTGAAGTGACTTTCTTACATATTCCCTTTCTTTCATTTCTTGATGTATAATTGGCTAGCTCGCACCTTAACTATGGTGAAAGATTTTGTCTGTTACTACTTAGATTTCAATCTATTCATTTTATGCATCTACGTTATTTCCTAAATACAGGGATAGAAGGTATTCCCTCTACCGTGGAGGTGGTCTCTTAATAAAAGGTCTTAGTGTAAGGATAAGGGTTACAAAAAGAGAAGATGGACACTATAAGAGGATTTAGACCTAAGGATAGGAGGTATTATTTTTTTAGATTTAATTACTATTGTCGATGCAACAATTTAAGGTGACATGTGGGAGGCTGGCTATGTTTTGATAATGGGCCCGTAAGATAAAAAGAATTGGAAAGCATCAAAGTGGGGTACTCTAAATCATGCTCTGATGCATAAGTCAATAGAGGTTGGAAGAAAAGAAATAAGTAAAGTAGGTTGTATTCATTTTACCTTCAAATAGGCCATTGTACCTTATTATAGTAGTTTGTTAAGTGTTCTTCATTATCTGGGTCTTTATAAAGATAGAGTTTACTAGTAGATGATCATAATTAGATGAAGATAAGGATTAAGTATATCTAAGGTATTATCATAAGAGTTTATTATCTTGAGTATATTCCCTTTTTATCTAATAGGGATAACAATTGCCTTTTGGGATGTGGATGGTTATAAAGTGACCATTCACAGCCTATAGAGGAGTAATTCAAACTTACTAAATGTAATTGCTTAGTGAGCATTTTGACCTTTAGATCGTCTGGCAGTTGGATTGAAATGTAAAGCAGAGGATTGTCTACCCATAATGGTGACCTATAGGTCCCCAATCATTGTCATAAAAAATATGGAAAATACTATTATGGCCTTTTTTTACATGGGGTATGGTCATAATCAATGCCATAGTTGCATGACTCCACTCAGTAATAAACACATGGCAAAGCTTTAGAGCTTATATGGAAGCTACAGTTATGCCAGTTCATCCCTATAAATAGGCCTCATTCTTGCTATGCATTTGCATTAATGGTTCTAATTTTTGGCCTTAGTTTCTCTGTCCATTTTTGTAGTTAACGGTGATATTTCAGGATTTTTTTCACTAGCCTTCATCTTGCAAGGTTTTTTTCATTGCACTCTTCAAAATATTGGTTAGGTAAGATATACCTCATTATTTTTTTGGTTTTATTAATTTGAAGGTATGTTGAATGGTGTTTCGTTGACTTTGATATCTTCTAAAATCCATCGTGAAAAAAGGCTAGCTTAAGGTTAGTGGTACGGAGGTCATCGATAGTTGTTTGTTATGGAGAATGTTGTCATAGATGAGTCAAGTGATCAATTGTACATAAAATTGCAAGATTAAGGTTCTGTGTTAATAAAACTAGCTTGATAGGAGGGTGAAGACCACCATTAGAATGAGGGTAACTCATAATTCTGCTGATATCGAGCAAAGAAATGGAGGTGATAAAATGCCTTCTCTTGTTACAAGAATTGACAATAGTCAGACAGATGCATTAAGTAATGTTATAACTATGGCAACTGTGAAGATGATGCTGATAGATTGAAGGTTTAATCTTAAGCAATACAAAGTGTCAAACTGACTCTTTGGGTGATCCATAACTAAAGTTGAAGGAAATACTGTACTCTTTTACTTGCTTATTTTAAAGGGGTTTTTCACTTACTTTGGAAGCCAAATGCTAAATCAATATGAGATATCTCACAATAAGATAAAACCAAATGCTTGGATGATGTTGGTAATGTACTTTAACATTTGCAAAAAGGGAAGACTCCTTTCATGGAGGTAACCAAGCACTTGTTTTTGTTAAAGAGAAAAGATGATTATTGGTTTAGTCTACCAATAAAATGATGTTGGCAGATATCCCTTCAAACACCTACCTCACTAATGGTTAGTTTTTTGTTATTAGTAAATCATCAAGTGTTAAATGGGGTTTCCTAGTGGAATGGGATCATTGTTCCCCTATGAGTAATATAAATGTGACCCTTAACGAATTAATGAAAGAACAAAAACAATACTTCATAAATCATAAATTTAAGTGGAGAGATTTTCTAACCCCTATAAAAATTCCTATAGTATTTTCTTAGTATCGACATTGCACATTATAGACACCTTATTTTGTCTGAGCCAGTTTCTGGCATCCTAGGACTTAGGTGAAAGATAATAAAATCAAAAAATAAAAATAAAAATTAGGGGACGACAATTAGGTGCTGTGTCACCAGGCACTATTAGGAGACATGGAGCCAGGCGAAAATTTTTTTTTGTGGAAGGTCTAAAATGCCTAAGTGTTACATTAAAGAAAAATGTAAAATGAGGCATCGAAGGTCATTTTTCATGGTTTCATTAGGGTCATTTAGATGAGTATACAGATAAACTTCCCATTGTTTATCACTAAGTTGAGGTAAGTCAAGGAGCCACAGGTATGTATAAGTTATATGAATGCATGAGTATTGATACTAGGCCTTTACATTACCAAAAACTTAAATTTTCATAGGAAGTTTCAATACAAGAGGGTTTAGTATCGATACCTAGCATGTTTGTATCGATATAGACCTTGGCAATAACTAAAATTATGATTTTTAGCAAAATGTATTGATACACAAGCATAAGTATCGATATGAATTCATGGAGTATCGATTATAGGCCTCTAAGTCTCCAGACTGGAAATATTTTTTTGCTCTTATTATCAATACACAGCTTATTATATTGATACTCATGGGTAAAAATACCTTATGTGTCGATACAACATGTTTTGTATCAAAACATCAAGGCATTTTTGCCTAGTTCGGACCACCTTTCAGCCTTCGAAAATTTGATTCAAACATATGTGTCGCACTAACAAGCTGACAGAAAACATTGCAAACCTTAACTTTAGGCCTATGAATGGATTTAAACCAATTTTGAGAGCTAAATAGCCAATGACAAGAGTCACTTTCATAAAATATATGGTTTAAAGAAGGCATGGCAGGCATATCTCTAGCTGTAGGCTGTCATAGCCTTTCTACCTCCCTACTTAGCATGGTAGAACCAATAGGAAAAAAATCAACTGAGCATAGTAGTTGGAGATGTCCCTAGTGCAGGGGAGAAAGATAAAAAATGCCCTTTGCTTTGTCTCTTAAAGCCATTGGCTGAGCGTTAAATAAAATAGACTTCCAGCTACCTGAAAAAAACCTTCAGCTATTTTCAAAAAAGCTCTCTAGCAATCTCAGAAAAACTCTCTATCCATCCTAAAAATCCTTTAGCAATCCCTAGTTCCAAAAACTCATAAAAAACACTATTCCATTACCTTTCACCCTTAACCATCCTCCCTTGCTGTAGCTTAGTAAAACCACTAGTAGAAACCTTCAAAAACTCAACCTTTCACATACTTTCACCCTCAAAACACCCACCAATAAACATATTACCAGAAAGCTTCTTCCTTTTAACATTTTCTTGCTAAATAATATCAAAAAAAAGGGAAAGAACTGAGCTTAAAGACACTGCTTTAAGAAGGAAGAAAGAGTTCAAGTATTTTTTAGTATATTTTCTACCTTTTTGCATACATTTTCTATTTTTATCATTCATTTCATTTTAGTGAGCCCTTCATGCTGTCATGACCCTCCTAAGACTCTCATGCATTATTATTGCCTTAGTTGTGGTAGTCTTAGGATCTTGATGACCCTTTTGATAGCTTGATGTTGTTTGGATACATAAAATCACCTTGGTTCATTTTTTTCATTACACAGCCTCTGTTCATGCATCTTTGACCATGCTCCTTCCATATTCATATACCCATCTCATATTTAAGTGGTCACCTTAACATTCCTTATGTATGTTAATACATTTTCTTGTGTTTTAAAGAGTCTCATGAAATAAAAATATTGTCTTGACAACTCAGCATCAATTCTTTTGTTTAAACATGTTTATATCATCTTTATGCAAACTATTTGTCATTAACTTACATTTTTATCACCCACTTTCATGCTAAAATGTCATCCTTATATGTTTGCATGTTTAATCCATATATTATCATCATATGCACTATCTTTTATTTATGACATCTTTATTAAAAGGCTTGCTTATTTCCTCAAGACCTTGATTTTCAGAAAAATCCCTAAGCTAAGTTCATGCTACCTTTGATAGATGAAGAATAGCATGGATCTAATGTTTTCATGAAATTGGTATTCCAGTCTTGGGGACAAAACAAATATTTCAGCTCTAGATTCATGGTGACATAAGTTTAAAGATGCTGCTTTCTCAAGCAAAAGAACCCTTTTTTTAGTCAAGAAACACTAAGCCTTGATCTTGAGTTCAACACCTTCATGGCATGGTTAACGGGTTATTACATCATCCCAAAGTACTTTGGGATTGTCGAATGAACTCGTGATGCCTATGTCACTATTTTCCCTATGTTATGGATGTTCGAACATCCATAATTCGAGTTCTATTGAAGGAACTCAAAAAAATAAATAATCCCTAGCTTTCATCCTAGCAGCATCGTAGTCTGAATTTTAAAAATCATTTTTGAACCATAAATATTTTTTTTGATTTTTATAATATTTTTCTTGTAATGGGCATTAAATTAACTTTCTAATGGTGTCTTGTCTGCCCTCAGATCATTATGGACAAAGGAGTTATGATTTTTCAAACCTTTGCTATCCAGAACCTCTAGAACCAGCATGCAATATTCTTTTTTAGCCATATTGGCCTATCAAATGATTAATGAAATTGTTAAATATTTTTCTTAAAAAGTTCACAAAATTCCCTTTTCTAAAAGGTATTTATTCAGGGTCTAACAATTCCGGATAAGCTTGAAATGATTTTTTAAAATCCATTATGCCCTTTTACTTGTACATGCTACCAGTATTGAGATAGTCCTAACTTCAAAAATTAATTTCACTCAGAAAGTAATTTTCTAGGATTTTCAAAATATTTTTACATTAAACCTTATAAGTTACCTTTCCAACAATCCCTTTTCTACCCTTTGAAGCCTTCAAATGCACCCAAAATAAATTCAAAAAAGGAGATGACATGATGCTATCCCCTTTTTCTTTAACTTGATTTCCTAATGTCCCTTTATCAAAACATTTGAACGTCTCAAAATCCACTCGATTGGTTCACCTTACAGCACAAGCCCTTTAGACTCGGATTAAGGCTAAAATACAAAAATGATTTTGTACTAAATATCTCTTTCCCTTATATTAAAATTCACTAGTGGGGATACTCTAACTCCACTACTTCAAGGGGATACTCCAACCCTATTCTTAATCAAAAATTCAAAATTTCTCTTTTTTTCTAAATATTTTTCTAACTCTATCTTTGGGGATACTCTAACCCCACCTCTTCGAAGGAATACACCAACCCTGCTTTACCTAAAAGAAACCAAAATTTTTTTTCTTCTGGATGCCTTAGACCACTTTACTTAAAATCATATTTGACCCTCAAATCACCACCAAATCTAGGTCAGTCTCTGAAATTGTCATCCCGGTTATTCTTTATTAATCAAAGGCAATTGTTAGATACATTTCGATCGTCCCTCAATTTTACATTTTTTTATTTGTGATTGCTTGTTTATGGTATTATTATATTTCTCTTTTTCCATTTTACTAACATCTTTTTTTTTGGAGTGATTATCGTGCATTCATGTTTAAATTTGTTTTTCAATAAACTTAAAAGGTAATGTTTCGTGTTGGTATCTGTCTAGTGCTTAATATGAAACATCTAAATTTTTTTTAAATCTAATCTGAACATTGTTTTTACAAAAATCCCTATGTTCCTCACATCTTCGAGGCACATAGGTGATTTAATTTTCTTAAAAAAAACCTGGATCTAAATTTACAAAAATTCATGCATTAAAGGGATTTATATTTAAATAAATACTAAATGGAACCGATTTAACCAAGACTAAAGTGAGACATAGTTAGTAGGTATTGATTTTGGGCATCGTGGGGATTCTAATTTTTCCCCGCACGTAAATAACTCCCAAACCCAACCAATGAATCTCTGAGCGTTTTAGACCTTGAAATCAATGTTTCGAGTTTCACAACTCAAAATATTGTTTTGAAGAGGAATCTAATTCTACCTACCCCGAAATGATTGATGGCGACTCCAAGTTCATGGCCACTTCGTGGTGGCCATCCGAGACTAGTGGGATGAGTGATTCGCCCAATGGTCTCTTTCCTATCCTTCTTATTATTATGCCTAATCCAAATCCCGATCATGGGATAACTCAAAGGCTCGATCACAACCAACCATCATTTATTTTAAGTTGAGCATTCCATGCCCTTCAGATCATTTGAAGTTTTTAAGGTAGGCACGGTGTGGACAACTTGGCAACTCCACTAGGGACCAACTAGAAAGTTAGGCCTATAACTAACTATTGTTCACTTGGTTCTTGGTTTTTCGGTCTCTATAATTATATAGATGTAATTTTTTTTGCCTACTAGTCTTTATTGTTTATGTTTTTGTCCTATGATTGTTAGGGATTATTTGTTCCTGAATAGATGTTTATTTGAATAAATATGGCAATATGGGAGTAAAACAAAAAGGTTAGATTATTTCCTGACACACACTATGCACTTGCATTCGCACTAAATTCCCACCAAACACCATGGTGCGATTAGTATCCTAATTATTAAGAGGAAGTGAGCCATCCGCCTTCATGATTAACACTCTGCATGAGGATGGCAAGACCATCCAAGATGTAAATTACCTATGTCTCTCATGAGAACCTTTTCGCATTTGCATAAGAAAATACATCCACTGGATCAAACCCATTCAGCCAAACCTATGATGGGCCTAGGATTGGGGTGCCTCGGCTATCCTTATCGGATGGAGGAGCAATTCGGATAGAAAAATAGGTGTCAACTTTAACCCATATAGTGAACCCTATGAGCTAAACCATGTCAAGCCATACAAGATGCTGCTGGAATAAGCCGAAGAGTAGGATCACTCAGGGAAACATTTCTTACCTTTACTTCTATATACCATGGTTATGTAGGCGATGATGGGTGAATATTATCACGTGTTTGTCATTTTTATTATCATGATCATTCCTTTAGGATATGTCATTACGTTCGATGATAAATCCTCTTTAATAAGTTAGTAAGAACAAGTGAATACCATTACCAGCAATGCCATCTTAAAATAGTTATATCTAACCAAAATAAGCCATCATGCTGCCCAAACAATGGCTAAACATGTACTTAACATAGATGGTGATAATGAATGTCACTGCTTAAACGATCAGTCTTAATCCTCGTAAGGTATCATGGTACTTCATGCAGAGGCAATTTAAATACGAACATGCTGGTATGCTACCCATTTAATACTTCAACATTCATGATCAGTATGTCTGCCTATAGGTATCATATCGCCTATTGTTGGGGCAAATTTTGTGATACATTTTTGTTGTTATTCCTTCATTTCTTTATCTTTTGGCTATTATTTCGTATCAATTACTAACTTATTCCCTTTTTGCTTCTCTTTTTCACCATGCGTCATTTCATCATAATCACCATCACCATGGGAGAATTGGTTAATGGTTCAGTGTTCATTAAGGGCTCTCTATCATAGAGTAACAGTTCACTTTAGAGCTAAAGCCTTTTGATGAAGTCCGAGCATGGTTAGAACGCTGACAGCGTGAAGATAGAGACGTCCTTAAACTGAGGCATGTCTTAATAGTGCATGAAAGGATCAAGATAGGGTAACATCAAAATGATTGGTAAGATCTGAGGATTACATAGACTAATTGGGATAGTACCGAAAGGGAATTATTCACTAAAAGATATAGAGATATTGCTCTTTTGCTGCAAGTCTATTTGGATGGTGGCTTGCTGCTAGCAGCATCTCAGTTTTAGAATCTAGCATATCGATGTTTTGCTTTTAATCATGAAGATTTGGTCCCTACAGTTAATGAATACACTGCATTACTCAACATTGAAAGAGCAAAGGTCGATAGAATATACTGCAAAGCCTTGAACCCTCTAACTTTCAAGAAAAGATTAGCTAAAATCTTTCGGGCAATAGAAACTTAGATTAAGAGTCACATCAAGATGAAAGGGAATAGTGAATGCATCTCATGGTCCAGTTTGAAGGAGGCAATAGCGATTACCATTGACATCCAAAAAATCCAAGATATCTATACTTTGGCGATATATGGTCTGGTTATATTCCTAAAGACATTAGGCTATGTTAAAGCTATAGTCACATATGTCTATTCTCATTTCTACTGCAACATCAATATTGTATCGGCCATCACTGTTGAAACTATTCAAGCTCTTAATTTTTGTGAGAAAATAGGTACAAGCTACTTCATCGGATGTGCATTACTCTTTCACATTTGGCTTGTCAGACATTTTGGTCCAAAAAAAAAGTAGGATGTCATATTACTTCTTACCCAACTTTAGCCTTAAGATAAATCTGGCTCTTTCACATTAGGTACTTAGAAAGAATGACCTTAGGATAAATCTGAAGAGCAATGGGTCCAGAAATTCTATGACCTCAATAGAGAGGAGATAACATGGAAAGCCTTTTAGTTTTCCCTACAAACGGTCATATATCAATGTAAGATTACAATTATATGCTGCTCATGGGATTATGGAGAAGTACTAGTTATACACCACTTTTAGTCCTTTGACAATTCTGGTGTTGTCAATTCATCCCCTTCATCCAAAACCTAAAGTTGTAGGATTGCGACGATGGTAAGCACGTTTACAAGTTAAAAATCTAGCTAGCCTTTCGTACATGGAAACAAACCTGCTGCATGGAGAGATATTGGAGAGGGAGTAGTATGACCTTAGGATATGATAAATGGAAGATCCATTACATTAATGACTCTATGCCCTTATCTGGTGTTAAGACATCACAAATACCAGTTGATAAATTTCCCTCTAAGATTAAACTACTCAAGCGAGAGTTTGAACAAGAAAAAGTAACATTACCAAGAAAATTACTCGATTAAAGAAAGAAAATAGTTAATTGAAAATAGACCTTTACCTCTAGGATGGCGAGGTGAACAGGGCTGTCAAGAAGAAAAATTGCCTCAATGAGGATCTCGAGGTTTGAAGAAAGACTATGTGGCCCTTAACAAAGTAAGCAAGTCCTAAAAACTTAGACAGTCATTAGTTAAGTGGCAGACAAAAATTACTAGTCTCGAGAAAGACCTACATCAATGAAGAGAAAGGCTAAGGTCAATAGGGAAAAGCTTGTTAGAACCTAGGCTTTTAAATCAACTTATCGAAAGAAGAATGAATGATTAGAAGCTCGAGTTTAAGATTTAAGAGAAAATCAGTTGGAAATACAGCTTTGACACTCAGAATTCAAAATTTAGAGCATTCTCTTCAAGCTTGCCATAACCAAGTAAATGCACTGGTGAGAGCCTCCGAATAATGGGAGCAAGAATAGCTTCAAATGGTTGATCATGCACACCAAAACTAGTAAGACCATCATTGTGATCTCACAGAGCAAATTCAGGTAGCTTAGTTGAAGGTCGAGAACATGATGGACGTAGCTTGATCCCTGACACATGATATCTTACCCACTGAGCAATGAGCAAGACTTGTTGTATTTCTTAGACCATGTAATCAGGCAATGTAACAGTGTCAGGCATTTTTGAATGTAAGAATACATAATCGAAACCTTTTATTGCTTTAATGAATGATGCTATTGGTGTAGCTACCCCTTAATCCAATTGTCCTTTTTGCATTTGCATGACTAACCTAATTCCTTCATAGTTTTATTCATTCATTTATATTCATGGTCACATATTCACTCTTATTGCTTCAAACATATGCTTGATCATATCATAAAGGCCTAATTCGGTAATAATTTAAAGTGAAGGTGCTCTAAAACATAAAACCTATAGTTTGACATCGGTACAACACTTGTGATCATCAAAAATCGATGAAAAATGATCACCAGGGCCGCATTGAAAGACTCAAACTCATGTATAAAGAGACTTAAGAGCAATCACTTTGTAAGAATGAGGAACTCCAAGCTTAAATTATCGAACTAACCAAGCTATTGTCTGATGCATTAAAGGAAAAAGGGCAAACAAGCACAGTCGAGGTAAGAAAAAATTGCCCAATCCTGAAAGCAATTTGAATAATTGCACTGAAGCCACCAATGCTCAAGAAAGGGCATTGCATGGATAACATTCTCTGGCAGCAAACATCCTACTAACTCAGCCATTCATTTACATTAATCCTACAATAGCATCCCATTTGATTCAACAATTTTAAGGTGAAAGCTATACACGGACAAGGCCTATAGTCCCAGAGCTCGATGAGCAAATGGAGCAAGGGAAAACAAAGAGGCCCTTAGAAAATATTAGGACTTGGAGAAGTATCAGTTACTAAAAAAATGCCTTCGAGCTGTTAAAGGAAGCAACAAATTTGGAATCATAGATGCAAAATCATTGGGGCTGGTTTCGAGTGTTGTTATCCCGCCCAAGTTTAAAGTGCCTGATTTTGAAAAATACAATGGGATTATCGAGCCTACTACCCATCTTTGTAAGTACCATCGTAAAATGACAGGGTATAAAGAGAACGAGAAACTATAATCCATTGCTTCCAAGATAGTCTGACTAGAGCAGCTCTCTGATGGTATATAGGGCTTGATCCTGTAAGAATTCAAACATGGACAGATTTGGCATGTGCATTCCTTGAATAGTATAAGCATGTGTCTGATTAGGCTCTAGATTGCCTTGCCTTTATGAACATGGAGAAGAAATCTTCTAAGAGCTTTAGGCAATGCCCAGGGATGGAGAGAGGAGACAGTGAAAGTTCATCCCCCTCTAACTGAAAAAGAAATTACGATCATGTTTGTTGGCACCCTACAAGCTCTTTACTATGAAAGGCTAGTCGGAAGTGCCTCGAAAAATTTTGCCAATATGGTTATATCGGGTGAAATGATTGAGAATGCCATTAAAATTAGTAGGATATCCATTGAGGAATCATCTGCGTCAGTCAAAAAAATAGTAAATAAGGGTAAGGACAAGAAGGTGAATGTTGTTGGAGAAAATTGTGCCAAGTTTAAGCAAAGTCTACATCCAGCATAGCCAATATACCTCTTGAGCATGTTGAATACGGGTTTTAATCCTTACTCCCCTGTACCATAATCAGTTCATATTGTCGAGTTTATTTAAGCAATGAGCTTAGCATCATATCTTGCTCAAAATGTGACTTAGAGTGCATAACTACGCAATATGAATAATGTGAGAGCTTTAAACAATCAGCAAGCACCTCGAGAAAAGGGAGCACTTTAAACCATTCCCTTACTCCTAGAAAGAGATTTACTCTCGCTTATTGGTAGGTAAACTAGTGGCCCTAGTATTCATAAACCCAAGATCACTATCGTACCCCAGATGGTGTGATGAGAATGCTTATTATGAAAACCATGTTGGAGCACAAGGCCATTTTATTGAGAACTACACTTCATTTAAAAGAAAGATGCAAGGCTTACTAGAAAAAGGAGTGACCAAGGTCGAACAACGGCTTGGACCAAACATTGGAGCCAATCCACTCCCTAATCGTGCTAAACCAAAGAGTGAATATGATAATCAATGGGAAATGTCATTGGGCCAAAAGAAGCATTGGAGAAGTTAAAACCCCGATAAACAATGTTTAGCAAGCTTTCGTGAAAGCTAGAATAGTAACAGGTGATAAAAATCAAAGAATGAATGCCACTAAAACATCCTACTACCATAATAATCAAGGACACGATTTGCAACATTACCTATCATTCTTGGAAATGTTCTGAGGGATGATAAATCAGTCTAGAGTTCTATTAGGAGTAGGACAAACATGTCGATCCATCTATTAATGCCACGGATGAGAAGAGGCCTACGGATGATCGGATCTTAAGTTATCTATCTAATATGGACATGAAAAAGAAAGCTAATGAAAGTTTAAGGAAAATGCTTTGAGATGGATGAAGAAGGTTGCCCAGATTTATCCCTTATTAAGGGAAAAAGAGATTATTGTTAGATTCATTGGCACATTGTAAGCCCCTTATTACAAAAAGGTAGCAAAAAGCTTTCTGAAGAGCGTCAAGGATATGTCATACTCTGTGGAATGAACGATGAAGCCATGAAAAATGAATCAGATAGAAAAAATATCTACAAACACAAAGAGAAAGGATAAATGAAGGCTAGTAAATAACCAAAATTCAACATGGAAGCTAGTTCATCTCAAACTCGTACTGAGTTACACCTATAGAGAATGGTCATTAAAGAAAACTGCGAGATTGTAGAAAACCTAGAAGAAGTTAGAATGCCAATGAATTTAGTTTGGCAAATCTTGGTGCAAGCTAAGCTACTTAATACAACTGAAAAGATAGAGGAAAGAATTGATGACTTCTATGATTTTTATACCATTTACGGCCATACTCTTTAAACATGCAAAGAGTTTCGCACTATAGTTCAAAGGATAATGACAATGGTAGCATCGAATTCTATGATGAAAAGTAAACCCCGCACATCAAGTCTGCAAATATAACTCTGTCTGTCAACACTGTAGAAGAAGAAGAGGGCAGTCCTCCTTAAGGGGTTGGAAGGCCATTGATCTTGTATGAAAATCAACTGAGAGCCAAAGCCATCCCTATTTAACCCACGCTAAGGATGATTATTCAACTTCCATCTCCTTTCCCTTATAAGGATGATAAGGTAGTTCCTTGAAACTATGGAAAGAAAACTTTAATCGTTGGGGAATCTAGTCAGCAAGCAGCTAGCATGGACCTTTCAAGAGTAAATCATCTAACTCAAAGTGGCAGGTGTTATACCTCAGCAACATCAAAAAGTGAAACTCAGCATAAGAATACTAGTCATATTCCTCAAACACCAAAATCTACAATTTAAAAATCAGATTTTGTAGTCTTTAAAGAGCTAGTGAATGAAAAAGAAGCTAGAAAATTCCTCAAGTTCATCAAACTTAGCAAATACAGCATTGTCGATTAGTTGAACAAGTAGCCCACCAAGATATCTACGTCAACACTACTGCTAAATTTTGAAGTCCACAGGAATGCCCTTCTCAAAGTTTAAATAAGGCCTAAGTCCCTCTTAACATTTTTATAGGACAGTTGGACTGCTTAGTGAGCAACATCACTGCCAATAATTACATATCCTTCAGTGATGATCAAATCCTGCATGAAGGGAGAGGAAACTACAAAGCTCTTTATATCACCACGTATTGTAAAGGCACTACGTTGCTTAAGGTGCTTATTGATAATAGGGTTGGCTTTAAATGTAATGCCTATGTCCTACTTGAACAAGCTCTCTATTGAAGCATTTCATATCCAAAATAGTCGTAAGACTGTGTGAGCGTTCGACAAAACTTGCTAAAACGTTGTGTTGAACATCACCATTCACTCTAAATCAACCCATGTACGTACAAAGTTGGCTTCTATATGATGGACATTGCTCCATTATATAATTACTTGTTGGGAAGGCCTTGGATTCACGTTGTTGGGGTAGTACCATCATCTTTGCTCCAAAAGTTGAAATTCATCATCGAGAATAAAGTTGTCAGTATCAAAGGATAAAAAGATATCATTGTTGCTATCTTAATCGATGCTCCATATCTCGAACTTGATGAAGATATACCAAAATCTTCTTTTCAATCCTTTGAGTTTATCAATGCTACTTATGTCAATGAAGGTTTGCTAATAGTTCAACCTCGCCTATTAGAGAGTACTCATATGGGTTTGAAGTTAACTATCAGCAAGGGTGCCCAGGCTAGAAAGGGATTCAGAAAACACCTCTAAGGGATTGCTGAAGTGTTTAAAGTTGTCAACCAGATCGATAAAAAAGGGCTAGGATTTAAACCTAATACATAGCAAAAAAGAAAACATGCTCAAAGAAAGCATGAAAAGATGATGGTCCGTTTGTTAGGATGAGACATAGAGGATGAGCCAATGATATTCCCACCATTTTTAAAAAGTGTTTGCCCAAGGGGACATGTAAATACTGGCTCTGCTAATGCTTTGCTCATATTAAACAAGGCATTCAAGGATTTCTCTATCAATGCAATTGATAAGTCAAAGATGTCAACCACAAGTCTAGAGACTAGTTTGTGCCCTCTAGGATTTATTCCTAGTATTTGGACTAAGACTGAGATTCCTATACTATTTAAGTCTATTTCAAAGTAATGCTATGAACTAAACCTACATGCTCTCGCTTAAAAGCATTGTAGGATCTTTTGTATGAGCATTTTTTACTAAGTGGTATCAATGAAAATGACTAAGCATTATGCATTTCATTTTTTGCGTTCATAGTTCTTGTCAACCTCAGACCTTTCTTTACATATTTTTCCACCTATATTATTCTTTTTCATATTTTTAGGTACCTCGATGAAGGTGACATGAATCTTCATACTGTAACTTCAAAAATCGATTTTGAGTAACTAATCTGTGCTAGTAAGGTCGTATCTAAAAATGATCCTGAAGAGATCCTTATACTTCTAGACCTACTGAGACTAGTTAAATAGGAGAAAATAGATATGACCTCATGAAGAACCCACGTAAACCATAAACATTGGAATAGAAGAAGATAAGAAAAAAGTTAAAATTAAAACTTTTATAAAACTATTAACTCGAGCCAAACTAATAAGTCTCCTCCAAGAATATTAGGATGCGTTTGCTTGGACTTACCAAGACATGTCTGGATTAGATACCAATATTATGGGCCATAAACATCCCCTTAAACTCAAGTGTAAGCCCATACAACAAAAGCTCACAAGATGACACCTGAAATGTTTCTAAAGATTAAAGAAGAAGTCAAGAAGTAATTTGAAACAAGATTTTCTCGAGATAGCCAAATATCTTGAATGGGTAACCAACATAGTTTTAGTCCTTAAGATGGACGATAAAGTGCAGATCTATGGAGATTACAGGGATATAAACTGAACCAGCCTAAAAGACAATTTCCCTTTACCTTACATCGGTACCCTAGTAGACAACACTACCGAAAATGCATTATTTTCCATCATGGATGGGTTTTCGGGCTATAACCAAATCAAAATGGTTGCTAAAGACATGGAAAAGACCATGTTCATAACCAAGCATTTGTAACCATGTAGGGCACTTTCTGCTACAAAGTGATGCCCTTCGAGGTCAAGAACGCTAGGGTAACCTACCAAAGGGTGATGATAACATTGTTCCATGATCTTATGCATAAAGAAATTAAGGTCCATGCAAATGATATGATCGCCGAGTCACCAAAAGAGAGTGAACATGTGCCAGTTTGGGAAAACTCTTCCAAAAGCTTCACAAATTCTAGCTTAAGCTAAATCCTACCATATGCATGTTCAGTGGCACATCCGGTAAACTATTGGTTTCATAATAAGAGAAAAAGGAATAAAGGTTAATCCTGACAAGGTTAAGGCCATTTAGATTCTGCCACCACCTTGAACTCAAAAAAAATAAGAAATTCCTTGGAAATACTAAACTACATAGCTCGATTCATATTTCAATTGATCAATAAATGCGATCAATCTTTTAGTTGCTTTAAAATCAAAATCCCAAAGAAATGGAATCAAGAATGCCAAGAAGCTTTTGATAAAGTCAAACATTACCATTTGAACCCTCAATTACTTGTTCCATCAGTGCCCTACCAGCCACTAATCCTGTATCTATCAATTTTAGACAAATTGGTAGGCTATTTATGAGGATAACATGACAAATCATGAAAGAAGGAACATATTATCTATTACCTGAGCAAGAAGTTTATAGAATATGAAAATAATTATACATTCATAGAAAAACTATGTTGTGCTTTAGATTGACAGCCCAAAGGTTAAGGCAATACATGCTGTACCACACTATATGGGTAATCGTCAAGCTTAATCTCATCAAGTATTTATGCACAGTCCCTGCCTTGTCCTAGAGGTTAGATAAATGGCAAGTTATGCTTTATGAGTATGGTATAGTGTATGTGAACCAAAAAGCCATCAAATGTAGTGCAGTAGCAGACATTTTGGCAAGTAGAGCCACTAATGACTATTAGCCTTTAGACATTGAGTTTCCTGATAAAGACTTGATGTGCATATCTGAGGTAGAGAACACTGTCAAGTATGGGTCGTCATGGAAAATGTACTTCAATAGAGATTTAAATGCAATGGGACATGGAATTAAGGCAATTCTCATCTTGCTTGAGAGAAAACATTCCCTTTTGTAGCCAAATTAGACTTTGACTACACCAACAACATAGGTAAATATGAGGCTTGCATCATGGGACTCCAAGCAGCCATTGAAAGGGGCATTCGAACACTATAAGTGTTTGGAGATTTAGCCCACGCCATTTACCAACTGAAGGGAGAATGGCAAACACATGATGCTAAACTAATCGACCACAGGAATCTAATATCAGAGCTCAAGAAAGAGTTTGATAATATTAGCATTCAATATCTACCTTAAGATAAGAACTAAATTGCTAACACCTTGGCCATTTTATCATTTATGTTCAAAGCTAATCAAGAATAGAATGTCGCTATTATTCAAATGAGCACTATATAACCTGGTACATTATCAGAATGTTAAAGAATAGAAGGATGGTTTGCCATGGTATCATGACATCCTTTAGTACTTCAAGGATCAATGGTACCCAAGAGATGCCATCAAAACTGATAAGAGAACCATCAGACGATTTGTTACAAACTTCATTTTGGATGGTGGATTTTGTACAAGAAAGGCTGGGATCAGGCGTTACTCCGATGTGTGGATGCCTCTGAAGCCAAAAGAATACTTGAAAAAGTTCACGAAGGAATTTATGGTATGCATGCTAATGGATATCAAATTGGAAGACAAATTATACAATTAGGCTACTATTGTTTGACTCTAAAAATGGATTGCATTAACTATGCTAAAAAATGTCCCAAGTGCCAAATCTACGCTAACAAAATCTATGTTCCACCAGCACCTCTACATGTTATAATAGCTCTATGGCCTTTTTCTATATGGGGCATGGACATGATTGGACCAATGACCTCTAAGGCTTCTAATGGGCATCTCTTTATTTTGATCATGATCGATTATTTCACCGAGTAGGTATATGTAGCTTCTTATGCCAATGTCACCAGATCTATCGTGTGCAAATTTGTAAAATGAGACATCATTTGTAGATATGGTCTTCCTGAATAGATAATCATGGATAATGTGCATAATCTGAAAAATAAATGATGCAAGCAGTTTGCTCTCAGTTCAAAATCCAACATCAAAACTCTATCCCATACCTTCTGAAAAAGAATGGGGCAGTTAAAATAGACAACAAGAATATCAAGAAAATAGTTGAAAAGATGGCTAAGACGTACAAAGATTGGCATGAAAAGTTACTTTTTGCTTTACATGCTTATTGTATGGTTGTACAAACTTCTACAGGTGCTACCCTATTTTTTTTAGTCTACGGCACAGAGGTTGTCCTACCTATCGAAGTTGAAATTCCTTTACTTAAAGTTTTAATGGAATCCTAACTTGAAGAAGCTGAAAGAGCTAAGAATGGATATGAGCAACTCAATTTCATTAAAGAGAAAAGAATTAGAGCCATTTGTCATGGGTAGTTGTATCAAAAATAGATGATGAGGGCCCATAACAAAAAGGCCTATCCTAGCCAGTTTTAAGAAGGTGACTTGGTACTTAAACAAATTCTCTCAATCCATAAAAATGCTACTGAAAAGTGGACCCTAAATTACGAAAGGCTATACATGGTGAAACATGTATTCTTTGAAAAACCCCTAATTTTAACTAAGACGGATGGCAATGACCTATCTAACCTTATGAATTCTAATTCTGTGAAGAAATACTATGCCTGAAAAGAACTTTAGGATGAAAATCAGAAAAGGCATCCTATTAGTCCTTTGCCTACCATTCTCCAAAAATTAAAAAAAAAGAGAAAAAAACTAAATAAAATAAAAAAAAGACAACCAGCTTAAGCTGAAAACCCGAGAGGGCTTACGTGACCAGACCCTTTTACCCCATATTCACAACCTTGATCAGGACACCAAGTTATAACCTAACCCATTTGTTCTATGCTGACCAAACCCCATCCATACCTGCATTCCAAAAAAAGAAACTACCTAACTTTGAAGCCTCTATCCCCCCCATGGGCTAATCTAAGGAATCTTCTTATTAGTCGGCCAACACCAAAAGATTAATTGCTTAAAAAAAAATCTCCAAAAGTACTCAGTGGAGAATTCATGTCATCCACATCAGATCCAATCGACCAGGAAGACTTATCTTATCCCTTTTGTATTTTAAAATCTTTCACAATCTCATAAGTTTGTCATAACTTGTACCCTCTTTCTTTGAATGAAAATACAATTACTTGATTTCTTGCAAAATCTTTTTGTAACCTTGCATTCCATGTCACATCATGTTTATTATTTAATTAGTTATGCCTAACAAACAAACGAAACTGATAACATGATTTCCTAGCATTACTTGGAAGGATAAAACTTTGCAAGAGCTTTGTTTGATTCCTAAAGACTAAGAATGAACTCTTGAGCCACAACCGATCTTGCCTTGGATCCCACATCTTGAAAATATGCTCAAAACCTCCTCTCAGTAAGTGATCATGGACCTCTTATACCTTCAAAAAAGGGACAACCTTAATATTCAAAGCCTCTACAAATCTAGAGCAAGATTGACAAACCTTGGGTAAAAAGCCACCTTATCAAAACTAAAAAAAGCCAAAACCAACCACTAGATTAGGCTTTTAAAGCCATTACCCTTGCATCATTTAGACAGGCAATTGCATCCCCATGCATTATGCAGCATCTAACATCCTATAGGTACCAACTCCTATATACAAAAGTCAAACTTGTTGAAAAACTAAGGTACAATTTTTTGATTTTGAAAAACCTTGAAAGGCCTCAAGTAAGTACCTTTAGCTCTACACGTTCATCCAAAATCACCCAAAAGGGGTACCTAAACTCATTTCATTCTAGTCGTCAAAGAGCAAGATGCCTTCCCTGACTTACCATAAAGCCCATACAAGCTGGTGGAACCTACCTACCTCAGTCCTCAAAGAGTAAGACCCCTACCCACTTTAAAGCCCACACAAGCTAGTAGCACCTACCTACCTTAGTCCTCAAAGAGCAAGACACTTACCTGCTTTAAAGCCCTTACAAACTGATAGCACTTATCTACTTCAGTCCTTAAAAAGTAGGATGCTTAATAAAGGCTATACATGCTACTGGCATAAGTCTACCTTGCTCCACAAAGAGCTGGATGTCTTTAAAGCCTTCATAAGCTACTATTACCTATTTACCTTAGTCCACAAAGAATTGGGTGTTTTTTTACCTACTTTAAAGCCTACACAAACTGGTGGCACCTGTCTATCTCAGTCCATAAAGAGTTGGATGTCTTTTTTTACCTACTTTAAAGCCCACATAAGTTGCTGGAACTTATCTACCTTAGTCCATAAAGAGCTGGACATCTTTCTTTATTTACCTTAAGGCTTACACAAGCTGATGGCACTTGTCTACCTTAGTCACAAAGAGCTAGATGTATTTCTATACCTACCTTGAAGCCCACACAAGCTGATGGCACTTGTTTGGGATTAAACCCAAAAAATAAGGTACTAGAAAGGTTAAACCCTACAAAACTCATTAAAATCTTTTTTTCTAGAAGTTATTTAACCTATCTCGACATGATACTAAATAGCTCTCTACTTCTCTATCGGGACATGAATCCATCATCCCATCTGAACAAAATGGTGTATATTTGTATTTGCCCTATTCCTAATACTTAATAACAGCTAAAGAGGGGTAGCTGTAAATATCTCATTTTGTCTAAGCTAGTTTTTTGGCATCCTAGGACTTGGCTGAAAGATGATAAAATTAAAAAATAAAAATAAAAACTGAGGGACAATTGCTAGGCGAAAAAATTTTTTAGGAAGGTCTGAAATGCTTATGGGTTACATTAAAGAAAAATGTAAAATGAGACATCAAAGGCCATTTTTCATGCTATCATCGGGTCATTTAGATGAGCATACGGATTAATTTCTCAGTGTTTATGACCAAGTTAAGGTAAGTATTGATCTGAGGCTTTCACGTCACCAAAAACTTGAATTTTTAAATGCAGTATCGATATAAGAGGGTTTGGTATCAATACATAAGGTAGGGTATCAATACTAGCATGCTTGTATCGGTATAGACCTTAGCAATAATTAAAGTTATGATTTTTGGCAAAATGTATTAGCGAACAAGCATGGGTATCGATACGAATCCACGGAGTATCGAGACAAACCTCTAAGTTTCTAGACTCAAAATAATTTTTTGCTCTTAGTATCAATATATAGCTTATTGTATCAACACTCATTGGTAAAAAGTATCAATACAGCATGCTTTTTATCAATATGCCAAGCTATTTTTGCCAGTTCAGACCACATTTTAACCTTTAAAAATCTGATTCAAACATGCTTTTCACACCGAGAAGCTGTCATAAAACATTGCAAACCTTGACTTTGGGGCTACGAATAGATTTAAACCAATTTTGAAAGCCAAAATAGCCAATGACAAGGTCACTTTCATAAAATATATGGTTGTAAGAAGGCATAGCAGGCATATGTCCAACTACAGGTTGTCACAACCTTTTTGCCTTCCTACTTGGCATAGTAGAACTAATACGAAGAAAATCAACTAAGCGTAGAAGCTGGAGATGTCCCCTGGTGTAGGGGATAAAGCTTAAAAATGCCTTTGCTTTGTCTCCTAAAAGCATTGGTTGAGCATTAAATAAAATAGACTTCCAGCTACCTAAAAAAGGACCTTCAACCATTTTTAAAAAAGTTCTCTGCAATCTTAGAAAACTCTCCATCCATTTCCAAAATCAGCCAACAATCCTAGTTCCAAAAACTCACAAAAAATACTATTCCATTACTTTTCACCGTCAACCATTCTCTGTTCCCGTAGCTCCCTAAAACCACCACAAGAAAACCTTCAAAAACTCAACCTTTCATATATTTTCACCCTCAAAACACCCCATAAGTAACCATATTACTAGAAAGCTTCTTTCTTTCATCCTTTTCTTGCTAAATAATAGCAAAAAAAGGGGAAGAAACTGAGCTTAAAGTCATTACTTTAAGAAGGAAGAAAGAGTTTAATTTTTTTTAAATATTTTTTACCTTTTCCATACATTTTTTGTTTTTATCATCCACTTCATTTTAGTGAGCCCTTCAAGTTACCATGACCCACCTAAAACTTTCATACATTATTGTTGCCTTTATTATGGTAGTCTTAGGATCTTGATGACCCTCTTGACACCTTGACGTTGTTTGAATATATAAAATCACCACACTTTATTTTTATCACTACACACCCTCTATGCGTGCATCTTTTGCCATGCTTTTTCGATATTCACATATCCATCTCATATTTAAATGGTCATTTTAACATGTTTTATGTATGTTCATACATTTTTTTGTGTTTTAAGGAGTCTCATGAAATAAAAATATTGTCTTGACAACTCCAGCATCCATTCTTTTTTTTAAACATGTTTATATCATCTCTATACACCCTATTTGTCATCTTCTTGCATTTTTGTCACCCATTTTCATGCCAAAATGTCATCCTCATATGTTTGCGTGTTTAATCCATATTTATCATTGTATGCGCTGTATTTTATTTATGATATCTCCATCAAAATGCTTGTTTGTTTCCTAAGGAACTCGATTTTCAAAAAAATCCCTAAGTTAAGTTCATGCTGCCTCTGATAGATGAAGAATAGCATGGATTTAATGTTTTCACGAAATTAGTATTCGAATCTTAGGGACCATGCAAATATTTTAGCTCTGGATTCATGGTGACACAAGTTCAAAGATGCTATTTTCTCAGGCAAAAGAACCTTTTTCTTGTCAAGAAGCATTTAGCCTTGATCTCAAGTTCAACACCTTCATGGCATGGTCAACGGGTTGTTTCATCATCCCAAACTACTTCAGGATTTTAGAATAAATTCATGATGCTCGTGTAACTTTTTTCCCTATTCTATAGACATTTGAACATCTATAATTCGAATTTGACCTAAGAAACTCAAAAAATTAAATAATCCATTGTTTTCATCTAGGCAGCACAGTAGTTCAAATCGTAAAAACCATTTTTAAACCGCAAAAATTTACTTTGATTGTCATAATATTTTACCCGTAAAGGGCATCAAGCAACCCTTCTAATGGTGCCATGTTTGCCCTCAGATCATCCTGAACAAGGGAGTTATGATATTTGAAACCTTTGCTATCCAAAACTCTTAGAACCAGTGTGCAATATTTTTTTGAGCCATTTTGGCCTTTCAGATGATTTTTATGAAGTTTTTAAATATTTTTCTTAAAAAGTTCACAAAATTTCCTTTCCAAAAAAATATTATTCATGATCTAACAATTCCAGATAAGTTGGAATGATTTTTCAAAATCTATCATGCTTTTTTATTTGCACATGTTGGTAGTGTCGAGATAGTCCTAACTTCAAAAATTAATTTTGCCTAGAAAGTAATTTTCTAGGATTTTTGAAATATTTTTACATTGAGCTTTATCAAGTTACCTTCCCAACGGTCCCTCGTTTACCCTCTGAAGCCTTCGGATACACTTGAAATAAATCTAAGAAAGGAGATGACATGATGTTGTCCCTTTTTTTTAACTTAATTTTTGAATCTCCATTTATCTAAACATTCAAACATCTCAAAATGCACCCGATTGGTTCCCCCCACAGCACAAGCCCTTTAAACTTAGATCAAGGCTAAAATGCAAAAATGATTTCGCACTAGATATATCTTTCCCCCATATTAAAATTTTCACTGGTAGGGATTCTCTAACTCCACTACTCCAAGAGGATACTTCAACCTCGTTTTTAATCAAAAATTCAAATTTTCTCTATATTCTTAAATATTTTTCTAACTCTATAGTTGGGAATACTCCAACCCCATCTCTTTGAGGAGATACACTAACCCAGCTTTACCTTAAAAAAAACCAAAATTTTCTTTTTTCTGGATACCTTAGACTGTTTTGATTATAATCATCTTTGACCCTTAAATCACCATTGAATCCAGACCAGTCTCTGAAATTATTATCTCGGTTATTCTTCAATAATCGAAGGCAATTGTGAGATACATTTTGATCATCCCTCATTTTTACACTTTTTATTTGTGATTGCTTGTTTATGATATTATTATATTTCTCTTTTTCTATTTTACTAACACCTTTTTTTGTCAGTGATTATCTTGCATTCATGTTCAAATTTGTTTTTCAATAAAACTGAGAAGGTAATGTTCTGTGTTGGTATCTCTCCAATGCTTAAAATGGAACATCTAAATTTTTTAAATCCAATCCGGACATTGTTTCCACAAAAATCCTTATGTTCCTCACATCTCTGAGGCGTATAGGTGATCTAATTTTCTTAAAAAAATCCAGATCTAAATTTACAAAACTTCATGCATTAAAGGGAATTATATCAAAATAAAGACTAAATAAAACCAATTTAACCAAGACTGGTGAGACATAGTTAGTAGGTATCGATTTTAGGCATTGCGAGGATATTAATCCTTCCCCGCATGTAATCAACTCCTGAACTCAACCCATAAATCTCTGAGCTTTGTAGACATTGAAATCAATGTATCGAGTTTTGTAACTCATAATATTGTTTTCAATAGGCATCCGATTCTGCCTAGCCTGAAACGATCAATGGCAACTCTAATTCATGGCCACTTTGTGGTGGCCATTCGAGACTAGTGGGATAAATGATTTGCCCGATGGTCTCTTTCCTCTCCTTCCTATTATTATGCCTAATCCAAATCCTGATCATGGGATGACTTAAAGGCTCGACCATAACCAACCATTATTTATTTTAAGTCAAGCATGCCATACCCTTGAGATTGTCTAAAATTTTAAAAATGGGTATATGGTGACACACATCTTTTAGAGAATTTTCCCTATCCTACCAAACGAAAGGCGCATCATAACTCGTGATAAGATTTATGTTCTGATGCTTAATGTCACCATTGGGGTAAAGTAGATTGTCTTACCTTTGTAGATTTCAATTTCATAAGTGGGTCACCTTTATGATCAACATAAATGATAAGCCTGGGTTGATTATTGGCCTCTAAGACTGTGGTTAAAGAGGTGGAGGGTAGTTTTAGGATATTGAAGGAGATGCTAATTATTAGGATCTCAGAAGATATATGCTGGTGATGCTTTAATTTTCATAACTTAGTATTTCTTAACCTGAATTATAATTAATTTTTCTATAGGGATAGACATTCTATTCATGCTGCATTAGCAAAACATAAGGCTAGGCAAGCTAATAGCACGAGAAGTAAGAGCAAAGAAAGGAGAAAAATAAAAAATAGCTAGGGTAACCCCTCTGTTTAAAAGAAAGTATCCTTCGATTCAACTACTATTTCTACACCTTTAGCTAGAGTTACAGTACCAGCTCGTATCTCCCTTATGGAATCACACTAGTTTCTGCAAGTTAAGCAAAGTTTACAGCTCTAATTATTCAAATTATTCCATTATCAACGAATGGCATGCCCTTTAGGACCTGTTTACTGTCAACTAGGTTAAGCAAATCAAGCTCTACGAGAATTGACCTATATCCATAGAGGAACAACCTTTTCTAAGTGAGCGATAGGGAGGTTACATTTAAAGAGGCTAAGAAGGTCGTCTACCAATTGGACATAGAGTTCTTGTTGACTAAGAATCTTACTATGAACTTGGGGTTCACCTTTGCTTATATAGTGGAGGTAGTTTTTCACCCTTTTTTTCAATATAAGAAGTTACGGTAAGGTTTTTGTCCTTAGGCTTTGCATACTCAAATAGCTCTTTTTTATCAAATGCAGTAAGTGACCACTAACCATGAGAATACCGAAGAAATGGCCACTTCTAGCAAAGCGAAGGTACAAGAATTGCATACATAAGTTGATGGATTAATTCCCTAAAAACAAGCTTCCAATGATATTACTTTAAAGGTACAAAAAGAGGCATCAAAGTTAAAAGCTGATAATAAGGATATGAAGGGCAAGCTAGAGCTAGCTAAGGCTAATATCAAAAGGTTGTCTTACAAGCTAGAGCAATCAAAGAAGGCCTTTGCCACACGTGACACATAATGATGAAAAGATCTATCAAAAATTTTGAGTTAGAAATAGAGGTGGTAAGCGTAGAGTCTTAGCTACAAAAGAAGCTTGACCTTTAAAAAATTTTTTTTTGGATCAACTGTTAGCTTGCGATAATTAGTATAGGCAAAGTGCTTTTGTATGGTGTGCAACTCCTAAAAAGGCCCTTAGACTTAAGAGATATTAGGTTTTCCTAGCTCATCACTCCTTTTGAAGGCTTTAATGTATTGATGCCATCCCAAGAGGACAGATAACAGATATGTTCTAAAGACATGGCATTTATTACTCCTACTTTTGTCAAGAAGACTACAGAAGATAAAGAGGGTTTAAAAGGAAAAAGAGAGAGTAGGTTGACTAAACAATCAGAGATATTACTTTTGAATCATTGTATTTTGAATTTTTAATGTAATATTTGCAAAGTAATAGAATTAATCTTTATTTATCGGAGTGTTTTTTGTTATTTATTTGTTTATAATAATTGTTTAATATCTTGAACGCTAGTTAGGAAAGCATCTTTTGCTTTGCATTAGCCTAGGTGTCCTTATAGTAGGAGGTTTCATTTAGCCTTTTGTAGACTTTTTGGTAGTATTTGCAATTATATAAGTGGACTAAGGTAGGTCATTTTAATAAGTTCAGCATATAAAAGAAATTTATAGACTTATAATTAAAGGAAATTCATAAACTTATTATTGGATTAACTTAAATAAGCATTGAGTTTACAAATAATTTTTTTAAGATGGACAACATTCCAATTATTTGGCAAATATTTTCTTTTCATGTCCATCAACTTATAGGCACTAAATCTTATGACTTTAGCAACCTGATAAAGGTCTTCCCAATTTAAAGATATTTTTTTCCTTTCTCTCGCTGGTCTGCTTGGCTCACAATTTCATAAGACCAAGTCATCAGCTTGGAATTGCCTATATTTCACTTTTTTATTGTAACATCTAGTCATTTTTTGTGCCTTGGCTGTTAGTCTTCTTACGACACTCTCTTTGCTTTCTTGCAATAAATGCAGGTTCATTCTTAAGTGCAACTTGTTGGACTGAAGGTTAACATTGGCAGTTTAAACATTTTAGACACTAATCTTCATCGAAATGACTACTTCAGTGCCATAGACTAGACTCAAGTTTATGGCACCAGTTGTTTGGCATTTTGTCATTCAGATGCCTATAGTACTCTAAATATCTCCTCTGCCCAAGCTCCCTTAGCATTATCCAACTTCTTTTTTATTGGCTAGAGTATATGTTATTTATAGGCTCAATACCTATTTAACTAAAATGGGCGACTGAAGTATGAACCAAGCTTATGTGAAATTTTTCACAAAAATTTTTTGGTTTACCCTCTTGTAATTGGTTCCTATTATCAGCTAAATGATGTTCTATATTCCAAACTAATAAACAATAAAACTTTAGATAAAGTTTTTCATGGATTGATTGTTATTGTGGCTATGGGTTTTACTTCTACCTACTTTGTAAAATAGTCACAGGTTACTACCAAGAACTTTCACTGTGATGTCGTTGGTGGGAAGGGGCTTAATATATCAATGCCATACACATAAAAAGGCCACATGCTAAAAATCTATTTTAAAGCTTTTACAGGCTACTTAGGTATCTTGGCAAACTATTGCCACTTATCTCGCCTTTTTACTAGGTTGGTATCATTCTTCCTTATGCTTGGCCAAATGAATCCTTGCTTGAGTGCTTTTTGTACTAAAGCTTTGCCTCTCAAGTAGTTACTACAAATTTCCTCATGGATCTTTCTAAGTGCATGGTTTGCCTCACTTGTGTTTAAACACCAAAGCAAAAGATAGGTAAAAGATTCCTTCTATAAAATGCCATTGATAATAGCGTACCTGGTGGCATTTTTTTGCTAGTCATCTTTTTTGTAATGGATAATCTAAAGGAGTATTGGTTTGGAGGAACACCATTATTGGTGTCATCCAATTATCATGACATCCATGACCAATTTGTAGATGTATCGAATATACCCTAGCATTTGGATAAATTCTGGTAGAATCTTGCCTTTATTTATGACTTTAAGGATGCTCATCATTTTTTATATTGAGTCAGCTATGATATTTTGCTCATAAAGGATCTGCTTAAACATGTTCTGATTAATGGTAAGAGCAAGCAAGCTCAGAGATTGCACTGTGATATTTGGCTAATGTTTGATCCCTAACTCAGTAGTTTTATTAATTTGGTTTGCCACTAATTAAGAATCCATATAAGCCTTCAAGTGAGTAGCTCAGATATTTCTTGCCAGCTCCATCCCTATAATTAGTGCTTTTTATTTAGTGGCATTATTTGAGGCTAAGAATTCAAAAGATAAGGCATAATGCCATTCTTACCTATTAGGATCAGTTAAGAGAACACCAGTGCCTAATTTTTCTTTTCCTAATGATATATGAATGTATAGTTTCCAACATCTATCATTGCTACTTTCCACCTTCTAAGTGGCCGCCATTTGGTCACCAAGCTTTTCTTTTATTATAGAAGATGTGATGACGTGTTTTGATTCAACGGTCGCTAAGAAATAGCGTTCAGTAACAAAGTCGCTAGTGCCTACGTCTTGATTACCCTTCTAGGAGAATATGTTAGTCCAAACTTGCTTAGCTCAATGCTCTACCTAATCATCCTTTTAGCTTCTATAGAACATCTTTTAGAGGTTGATTCATACATGATAAGGCATGATTAGAAGTATTCCAATAATTTCCTGACTGCTATAGTAAATCATAGACTAACTTTTCTATCCTTGTGTAGTTTGTCTCCCCTGCTTGGAGAGCTCTACTTACATAGTAAATGGGTCACTGTCTCACTATCTTTTTTTACTCAAATAGCATCGACTATTTCCTCCGTTACTACAAGGCAAATGATTAAGGGATCACCGAGTGAAGGGCCTGTTATTAAAGGTGATGAGTAAAGGTAATCTTCACTTGTTTGAATACTTGTTGACATTCTTCCATTCATTCATATTTGGTAGCTACACTAAGTAGTTTAAAGAATGACAGACATTTCTCAGCCAATTTTGAAATAAGGCAATTGAGTGCTATAATTCTTCCTATGAATCTCTAACTTTTTTGTTGATCTTGGTGGGGACATCTCTAAGGTCACCTTAACCTTCTTTAGGTTTTCTTGAATTCCTCTAGAAGAAACCAAATATGCAAGAAACTTTTTAGCCGCTACTCCGAATGTGCATTTTAAGGGATTCAACCTCATGCTACATCTTCCCAACTTTAAAATCAACCACAAAAAAAGATAATAATGATGAAGATAAGGTTAAGAAAGATGAAAAGATGGCCATGTTTGCAAAAAAATTCAACAAGCTCATGAGAATGAACAAGGCAAAAAGACCTCATAGAAGAGAAATACTGAAAAAAGAGTCAAGTAAGAAAAAGAATAACTAAATAACAAAGCAAAAAGACCTTATAAAAGAGAAATGGTGAAAGAAAAGTCAAGTAAGAAAAAGAAGGACCAAATTATTTGCTACAAGTGCAACTATGGAAGAAGCATAACCCGAAAAAACAAAAGAAGAAGGCTAGGGTGACTACATGGAGCGATGTGACACATCCGACAATGATGATAATAAAATGGCCAACCTATGTCTTATGGCTTTTAAGCCCAAGGTATCTTCTAATGCTAATCCCTACTCATTTGATAAGTTATAAGATGCATTTGATGAATTAGCGTTAGAATTTAAAACCATGAATTTCAAATATAGGAAAATGGTTTCTAAACTTAAGAAAGAGAATGAAGCATTGCGCATGACAAAGAATAATCTTAAAATCAAAATATATGAGTTACAAGTTGAAATTAATGATCTAACTAAAAAAATATGAACTTGCATAACTCATTCTCAAAGTTTTATATGGCATAACAAAAATTGAATGATACGCTAGAAACATAAAGAGCATTTTTTGAAAAAGATGGTTTGGGCTATAATGGGATTGAAAAAGAAACTTTAAGAATTTCTTGGTGAAATAGAATCAATCATATGATGCATCTAGCATATGCACTCATTGCCATAAACTTGTTCATACATTTCATACTTGTTTTTTTAAGGTTGTTACTTGAAAAGGCAAGCTCATTAAGAGGATATGGATTCCTAAGAAAGTTAGCACATCTCAAGATGAGGCTACTAAAATGAAATAGATTCCAAAGGCATAAGAATTGTGAATACTAATACTCAAAGACCTAAGAAAATTTGGGTATCTAAAAACAAAACATGATTTTTGTATTTGTACGAGGAAGAGCATTGCTTTAAGGCAAATTTAACAAAGAAGAACTCCTAGTACCTTAAAAGTGGATGCTTAGACATATGACTAGTAACAAAAGTCTGTTTATGGAACTAAGGCCTAAGGATGGTGGAAATGTTACTTTTTATGATAACATAAAAGGAACATGCTTTGTGAAAATAATTTACGAAGGTATTTTTAGGCAGAAGCCATTAATACTTCTTGCTATATTGTAAATAGAGCTATGGTTAGGCTAATTTTAAAGAAAACTCTACATGAACTTTTTAAAGGAAGAAAGCCTAACATTTGCTATTTTTATCCTTTTGAATGCAAATGTTTTATGTTAAATAATAGAAAGGACAATCTTGGTAAATTTGATGCAAAAAGTGATAAAGGAATTTTACTTGGCTATTCTACAAATTGTACAGCTTATAAAGTTTTTAATAAAAGAACTTTAGTTGTTGAAGAGTCCATACATGTTATATTTGATGAAGCTAACTCAACCTTAATAAGGGTATCTCTTGATATTGATAATGTAGAGATTTACCAAGAAAATCAAGTTGAAGCATCACACAAGGAGCAAAAACAAACAATTCAAGGTTAAAAAGCTCCAAAAGAAGAGAAATTGCATGAGTCAACTCAAGTTGAAAGAGAAAGAAATCATTCTAGAAGGTTGACTTACGTAAAGAAGGTAAGTTAATTGCTAATCCAAATCAAGGGGTAAGAATTGAGATCATTGTTGATCCAAATACAAGCAATTATGTAGCATTTTTTTCTCAAATTGAACCTAAGAATTTAGAAGAGGCCTTAAAGATGATAGTTGGATCATGGCTATGCAAGAGGAGTTAAATCAAATTCAAGAAAACTAAAGTTTGGAATTTAGTAGAAAGACCTAATGATTATCCCATTATAAGTACTAAATGGGTCTTTATGAACAAACTTAATGAATATGGAACCATAATTAGAAATAAGGCTAAATTAGTAGGTAAAAGATAAAGTCAAGAGAAAGAGAATTGATTTTAATAAAACTTATGCCCCCGTAGCTAGATTAGAAGCCATTAGAATATTATTAGCCTTTTAATGTTTTAATAATTTCAAGTTGTTTCAAATGGATGTCAAAAGTGCATTTTCAAATTATTTAATTAATGAAAAAGTTTATGTTGAACAACCTCTCGATTTTGAAAATCCTCATTATCGTAAACATGTTTTTAAACTTTCAAAAGCCTTATATAGTTTAAAGCAAGCTCCTAGAGCATGGTATAAAAGGCTTTCAAAATTTTTAATTAAAAAAAGTTTTAATAGAGGCACTATTGACAAAACTATTTTTATAAAAGTCAAAGGTAAGGACATTTTAGTAGTTTAAGTCTATTTAATGATATTATTTTTCGTGCTACTAATGTATCTCTTTATCAAGAATTTTTTAAGATAATGTAAAGTGACTTCGAGATGAACATGATAAGGGAATTAACATTCTTTTCGTACTATAAGTTAAGCAAATGAAAGATGGCATCTTCATCATTCAAAGTAGTTAGTCGACAGGTTCAAGATGGATAAAGCAAAGCCTTGCTTTAAACCAATAAGTACTTTAACAAAGCTCGAGAAGAATGAAAGTGCTAAATATGTTGACACTAAACTTTATAGGTCTATGATAGGCTCATTACTTTATCTTATCGCAAGTAGACCTGATATAATGTTTAGTGCATGCCTATGTGCTAGATGCTAATTGTCACCTAGGAAGTCATATTTAATTATCATAAAAAAATCTTCAGATATCTTAGAGACACTCCCAATCTAGGATTATAATACCCAAAATGATCATCTTTTTAATTACATGCTTATTTTGAATGATGTAAAATTGGTTGGGTTCAAAAGTTGGTTATGCATGGGGAAAGATTAACCACCCCATGATGCTCGAAATTGGTACCTAGTAACTATGTGTCACTTAAGCTTAAATGGTTCCATTTGGTCATTATTTAGATATAATCCCCTTTAATGCAGAAAATGTGAATCCAGGTTTTGAAAGATAATTTGACATTACTTATGCACCACGAAGGTAATGACGAGCATAGGGATTTTTTATAAAAATAATTTTTGGATTAAATTTTTAAAAATTTGAATATTCTATGTTAGGCAATAGAAAGATACCACCATGGGACATTACCTTATAAATTTTATTGGAAAACAAATTTAAAATATGATTGTGCAATAGTCACAACAAAGGGAAAGGTGTTAGTAAGACGAGAAAGAATATAATAATATCACAAACAAATAATCGAAAACAAAAGAAAGTAAAAATGATGGATGATCAAAATGTGTCTCATAATTGTCTTTGATTATTGAAGAATAACCCGAATAAAAATTTAGAGACAAATGTGGATTTGCTGACAATTTAAGGGGTGAAAAATATTTTAATCAAAAAAATTCAAGGCATCCGAAAGAGAAAAAAGTTTTAAATTTTTTAAGATAAAAGCAAGGATGGAGTATCCTTTCAAAGAGGTAGGGTTAGAGTATTTCCAAAGATAAAGTTATGGTAATAACTAGGAATAAAGAGAGATTTCAAGTTTTTAATGAAAAAATAAGGTTGGAGTATCCTCTGGGAGTAACAGGGTTAGAGTATCCTCTGGGAGTAACGGGGTTAGAGTATCCCCCAAAGATGAAAATTTTTTATGATTTAAGAAAATAATTATGAATCTTAAATAAATTCAAGAGAGAAAACTCAAGTTTTTTAGTGAAAAAAAGGGTTGGAGTATCCCCTCAAAGTAATAGGAATATCCACAAAGATGCCAACTTTTGATGCTTTAAAAGAAAAGTTTTTTAAAAAAGATTCTACAAGTAGAAAACTGAAGATTTGTCTAAAATATATACTTATCTTAAGCCTTGATTCGAGTCTGAAGGGCTTGTGTTGTAGGGGAACCAATTAGATGCATTTCAAGATATTCAAATGTCTCTATAAAGGAGATTTGGAAATAGGGTTAAAAATAAGGGACAACATTGTGTCATCTCTCTTCTCAAATTTATTTCTAGTTCATTCAAAGGATTTAAGGGGTGAATGAATACCATTGGAAAGACACTCGATAAGCTTTAATGTAAAAATATTCTAAAAATTCTAGAAAAGGGTTTTTTAGGTGGAATTAATTTTTGAAGTTAGGTCTGTCTTAATATTGGCAGCATGTACAAAGAAAAGATGTGATAAACTTTGAAAAATTATTTCAAGCTTATCCGAAATCATTAAATCATAAATAATACCTTTCCAAAAAAGAAATTTTGTAAAAGTTTTAGGAAAAATATAAATTTCAAAAAAGTCATCTAATAGGCCAAAATGGCCTAAATAGAATATAGCATGTTGATTTTAAGGGTTTTGGATAGCAAAGGTTCAAGAAATCATATTTCTTTTATCTCAAATGAACTGAGGGCATATAAAACACCCTTGGAAAGGTATTTTGATACCTTTTAAGGGAAAATATCAAAAAATTTAATAAAAATTGTTTATGTTTTTAAAAATAATTTCCCAAACTCAGACTATAGTTTTGCTAGAGCAAAATAGGAAGACTATTTGATTTTTTGATTTTCTTAGGAGGTCGAATTCAAGTTATGGATGTTTGAACATCCCCTATTTAGGGACTAGACTAACGTGGGCATCATAAGTTTACTCCACAGTGTTAGAGTAGTCTTGGACATTGAAACAACCCATTGACCATGCCATCATGAAGGTGTTAAAACTCAAGATTAAGGCTTTGTATATATTTTCTACTAAAAAGGGGGATTTTTATTTCAAAAATAGTATTTTTAAGCTCATTTTACTGTGAATCCAGATCTGAAATATTTAATGTCTCCCTAAGATTAAAAACTAATATAATAAAAACCTTAAATCCATGCTAATCTCTATCTATTTGCAGCAGCATAAACTTAATTTGAGGATTCTTCTAAAACTCTTATTTTTAGCAAACAAATGTGCATCTTGACAAAAATGACAAGAACTAAACATGCAAACACACAAACTTGACATTTTGGCATGGAAATAGGTGGCAAAAATTCAAGAAGATAGAAAATAAGATCCATGAAAATGAAATGAACATGCTTAAGCAGAGAAAAGCACGCTAAAGTTACTTAGGTAGCATTTTTATGACATGAGACTCCTTAAAATACAAGAAAATTCAAAAACATACTTAATACATGTTATGAACATTTAAATATAAGATGAATATGAGAATATGAAAGGAACATGGCAAGAAATGTATGAACAGATGATGTCATAATAATGAAAATGAAGCATGGTATGTTTGCATATCCAAACAACATCAAGTTATCAAGAGGGTTATCAAGATCCTAAGACTACCACAACTAAGGTAACAATATTGTATGAGAGTCCAAAATGGTCATGGCAACATAAAGAGCTCACTAAAATGATGTAGATGAGAAAAAAACAAAAAATATATGGAACAAAGTAGAAAATATATTAAAAAAATCTTAAACTTTTCTCTCTTCCTAAATCAATGACTTTAACCTCAGTTTCTTCCCTATTTTTGCTACTATTTAGTAATAAAAAGATGAAAGGAAGAAGCTTTCTGGTAATATAGATGATGGTGAGGTGTTTTATGGATGAAAGTGTATGAAAGGTTGAGTTTTTAAAGGTTTATTGAAGATGGTTTAAGGGAACTACGAGAATGGAAGAAGGTTAAGGGTGAAAAGTAATGGAACAATATTTTGGGAGAGTTTTTAAGACTGAAGATTGTTGGATTCTTAGGAATGGTTGGAAGTGTGCCTCTTTTGAGCCAACTTTGCCTCTTTTAAACTTAAAGTTCAGCCAATGCTTTTGGGAGACAAGGCAAGGGCATTTTTTATCTTTTATTCATACACTAAAAGATACCTCTAGCTACTGTCCTTATTTGACCTTTTTCCCATTGGTTCTGCCATGCAGAGTAATGGGAAGAAAGGGTAAAAAGGCTGTAAAAGCTTACCACCAGAGATATGCCTGGCATGCCCTCTTACAACCATATTTTCATGAAAGTGACCCTTATCATTAGCAATTTGGGCTCTAAAAATTTGTTTAAATTTGATCGTAGGCCCAACGTCAAGGTCTACAATGAATTATGATAGTTTTTTGGTATGGAAAAACATCTTTGAATCAGTTTTTTTGAAGGCTAAAAAATGATCTAAATTGGGCAAAAATGCCTTGGTGTATCGATACAAAACATGTTGTATTAATACACATGGCAACTTTTACATATGAATATCGATACAATGAGGTGTGTATCGATCCTAAGACCAAAAATTATTTTTAGTTTCGAGACTTAAAGGCCTATATTGACACTCCATGGATTTGTATCAATACTCATGCTTGTGTATCGATACTTTTGCCAAAAATCACAACTTTAGCTACTACCAAGGTCTGTATCAATACAAATATGCTATGTATCAATACCATACCTTAGGTACCAATAACAAACCCTCTTATATCGATACTACATGTGAAAATTTAAGTTTTTGGTGACGTAAAAGGCTCGTATCGATACTTATGCACTAAAATAACTTACATGTACTTGCAGCTTCTTGAGTTACCATACTTTCGTCATAAATAATAGGAAATTGATTTGTGTACTAATCCGAATGACTCTAGTGACACCATCAAAAATGACATTTGATGCCTCATTTTACATTTTTCTTTAATACAGCCTATAGGCATTGTAGGCCATCTCAAAAAAAATTTTGCCTGGCACCGTATCACCTAATAGTGCATATGACATGGCACCCAACAGTCATCCCCCAATTTTTATTTTTATTTTTTTATTTTGTCATCTTTCAATTAAGTCCTAGGCTGCCAAAAGTTGGCCCAAACAAAATGTGGTGTCTATAGCTACCTTTCTTTGGCTGATACTAAGTATTAGGAATAAGGGAAAGATAAATGGACACCATTTTGTTTAGGTAGGATGATAGTTCCATGTGTCTATAGAAAAAATAAATAGCTATTTAGTATTATGTCGAGATAGGTCAAATATATCTGCACAAAAAATTTTTTGATAAGTTTTGTAGAGTTGACCTCCATACTAGGTTATTTCTCGGGTTTAACCCCCAGACAGGTGCCACCAACTTGTGTGGTCTTTCAGATATGTAATCATCCTGCTCTTTAAGGATTGAGGTAGGTTATTTCTTGGATTTGACCCCCAAGACAAATGCCACCAACTTGTTTGGGCTTTAACTCAACAAATGTCTAACTCTTTATAGACTAAGGCAGGTTAATATGGTACCACCAACTTGTGTAGGCTTTGACTCAACAAGCATCCAGCTCTTTATGATTGAGGTAGGTTAACATGGTGCCACCAGCTTGTGTGGGCTTTGACTCAAAAAGCGTTTAGCTTTTTATAAACTGAGGTAGGTTAACATGGTGCCACCAGCTTATGTAGGCTTTGACTTAGCAAACATTTAGCTCTTTGTGGACTAAATTAGGTTAACATGGTGCCACCAGCTTGAGTGGGCTTTGACTTAATAAACGTCCAGCTTTTTATGGACTAAGGTAAGTTAACATGGTGTCACCAGCTTATGTGGGCTTTAACTCGACAAGCGTTCAACTTTTTATGGACTGAAAAATGTGTCTTTCTCTTTGAGGACCAAAAAAAAAAAAAAGATATCCTGCTCTTTAAGGACTAAAAGAAAAAGAGTTTAGATACCTTTCTTGGATGATTTTAATGAGCTTGTATGGTTATAGATACTTACTTGGGGCTTTTCTAGGCTTTTCGAAAATAAGAAATTGTACATTAGGTTCCTCACTTATTTGACTATTATATGCAGGAGAGGGCACTTGAAGGATGTTAAATGTTGTATAATGCATGAAAATGCAAATTCATGTCTAAATGATGTAAAGATAATGATTTTGAAGGCCTGATCTGGTGATTAATTTTGGCTTTCTTTGGTTGTTTGCTCTCTAATAGGTCTAATAGGGTGATCTCTTGCCTTGGGATTTCTCAAGCCTACTTCAGTAGTTTTGAATGCAGTAGCTACTTTTGGAAGGTGAAGGGATAGTCTAAGCTTAGATGGCCTATGTTCGGGAACTTTTGTTGTGTTAACTTTGGTAAATGTGGGGTTTTTTTTTCCATTTTGATTCAAAGGGTGTCTTTGAGGGTCTGGGTGGATTGTTCCAAATTCTGGTTGAGAATGGTAGGCTAGAGAAAGATTTTTTCCCCTTATCCTTATGTAGGGTTTACTAAGGGAAAGATTTTGAGCACGGTTTTAGAGTGGAAGGTTTAAGGGCAAGACCGTTTATGGCTTCCAAAGCTCATTCTTAGTCTCTAGACATGGAAAAAAAATTCCTATAAAGTTTCCATCTTTCCAAGTAAAGATAAGGAATTCTGTTATCAATTTTGTTCATTTATTAAGCATTATCAATTAAATAACAAACATGATGCAACATGGAATACCAGGTTACAAAAAGATTTTGTGATAAATTAACTAATTATATTTCAAAGAAAGAGGGTGCAATTATGACAAACTTTTGAGATTATGAAAAATTATGAAATATAAAAAAGATGAGAGAGGTCTTCCTGGCTAATTGACCCCTGATGTTGATGACATTAATCCTTCACTGAATGCTTTTTGGAGGCTTTTCTCGAGCAATTTACACTTTTGGTGTTCGCAGACTTATAAGAAGATTCTTTAGATTGCCCCATGGTGGGATAAAGGCCTCAAAGTTAGGTAGCATCTATTTTTCAAGTACAGATAATAATGGGACTCAGTGGAGTAGGTTCAAGTAGAATAGGTGAATTAGATTATAATTTGGTGCCTTGATCATGGTTAAAGGTTAAATTGGTTTTGGTCTAAGCTCATAATGGTTTAGGCTTGATATGGTTTAAGTGAAAGGGGGTCTAGTCACTTAAACCATCCTTTGGGTTTTTAACTTAAGCTAGCTCTTCTTTTTTTTATTATTTTTTTATTTGTTTTTGTTGTTGTTTTTTTTAGAGTGGAAGAAAAAGGAGAAATAGGATGCTCTTTCAGGTTTTCATCCCAAAATCCTTTCAGGCATAATATTTCTTAACAAAATTAGAGTTCATAAGACTAGGTAGGTCGCTATCATTTATCTCAGTTAAGATTAGGGCTCTTCCAAAAAATACATATTTCACTATATATGGCCTTTTCTAATTTGGGGTCTATTTTCCTCGAGCATTTTTACGGATCGGGAGAATTTGTTTGAGCAGTAAGTCACCTTTTCAGAACTGACAAGGATGGACCCTATTGTTGTGGGCTCTCATCATGCGCTTTTGATATATCTGCCCATGACAGATGGCTTGCCTTCTTTTATCTTTGATAAGATTAAGCTACTTATATCAGTTCTTAACCTATTCAGCCTCTTCAAGTTATGATTCCATCAAAACTCTGGATAAAAGGATTTTAACCTCGAGAGGTAGGACAACCTCCATGCTGTAGACTAAAGAGAATGGGGTGGCATCTGTGGAAGTTTGTACTATCGTGTGGTAGGCATGTAAAGCAAAAAGTAACTTTTCATGCCACTCTTTATACATCTTAATCATCTTTTTCACTATCTTCTTGATATTCTTATTGACTGCTTCAACTGCCCTATTCATTTTTGGATGGTATGGGATAGAGTTTTGATGTTAAATCTTGAACTGAGAATAGATTGCTTCCATCATTTTATTTTTTAGGTTGCATGCATTATCAGTAATGATCTGCTTAGGAAGACCATATCTACAAATGATATCCTATTTCATAAATTTGCATGCAATAGATCTAGTGACATTGGCAAAAGAAGCTACCTCTACCCATTTGGAAAAATAATCGATTACAACCAAAGTGAAACGGTACCAATTAAAAGCTTTAGGGTAATCGGTCCTATCATTTTCATGCCCCACATAGAGAAAAGCCATGACGCTATCATATCATATGGAGGTGTTAGTGGGACATGGATTTTGTTTGTGTAGATTTAGTATTTATGGCACTTTTGAGCGTAGTTAATGCAACCCTTGTTCAAAGGTCAACCAATAATAGCTTGATCATATGACTTATTCGCCATTCAATGTCCATTAACATGCATACTGCAAATTCCTTCATGGATTTCTTTTTTTGGCTTCAGAGGCATCTACACATCGGAGTTGTACTTAATCCCAGCCTTTCTTGTACAAAATCTTGCCATGCAAAATGAAGCTCACAACTATCCCTCGGATGGTTCTCTTATCAATTTTGATGGCATCTTTCGAGAATTGCTAGTCTTTGCTCTACTAAAAGATGTCATGATACCATGGCAAGCCATCCTTCTTTTCCTTAACATTCTGATTATGTGTCAGGGTTGTATAGATATTCATCTTAATGGAAGCAGCATCTAATTTTTGATTGACTATGAACATTGACGAAAAGGTGGCTAAGGCATCAGTAATTTGGTTCCTTTTTTAGATAGATGTTGAAAGCTAATATATCAAAATCTTTTTTCAGTTTTGAGATCAGATTCCAATAGTGGATTAATTTAGCATCACGCATTTGCCATTCTCCTTTCAGTTGGTAAATGACAAGGGTTGAATCTTTAAATACTTATAGTGTTTGAATACCTCTTTTAATGGCTACTTGGAGTCCCATGACGTAGGCCTCATATTCAGCTATATTATTGGTGTAATTGAAGTTTAATCTTGCAGTGAAAGGGTAGTGGTTTCCATCATTTGAGATAAAAATTGCCCCAATTGCATGCCCTATTGTTTTTAAAGCTTTATCGAAGTACATATTCCAAGATGACCTACACTCGATAGTGTTCTCTACCTCAGATATGCATATCAAATCTTCGTTAGGAAATTCAAAGTCTAAAGGCTGATAGTCATCTGTTACTTGGCTTGCCAAAAAGTTTGCTATTGCATTACCCTTTATGGCTTTCTTGTTTACATACACGATGTCGTACTTGAAAAGCAGGACTTACCACCTGGTTAACCTCCCTAACAGAGCAAGAGCTTCGCACCAATACTTGATGGGATTGAGTTCAACGATTAGCCATGTAGTGTGGCATAACATGTATTGTCTTAATTTTGGGCTGTCTAGGCTAAAGCACAACATAGGTTCTCTACAAGTGAATAATCATTTTCATATTCTATGAACTTCTTGCTCAAGTAGTGATAGCTTATTCTTTCTTGCTTGACTCATCGCGTTGACCAATACACAGCCCATTGACTTGTCAAAAGCTAATAGATACAAGATCAAAAATTCAATCGGGCATTAGTGGCATAAGTACTAGTAGAGTTGAATGGTAGCGTTTGACCTTATCAAAGGTTTCCTGGCACTTTTCTTTCCATTCTCCATGGCCTTGTTTTAGAAGTAATTGAAAGATCGTGTTATATTTGTTAGTTAACTAAGATATGAATCGGGCTATGTAATTTAACCTTCCTAAGAAACTCTTCACTTTTCTTTGAGTTCAAGGTGGTGGCAGATTCTAAATGACCTTAACCTTGTCGGGATCAACTTTTATTTTTTCACTCACAATGAAGCCTAATAGTCTATCAGATGTGATGTCGAATGTGCACTTAGCAAGATTTAGCTTAAGCTGGTATTTACGAAGCTTTTGAAGAGTTTTCACAAATTAGCCACATATTTATTCTCTTTTGGTGATTTAGCTATCATATCATCCCCGTAGACCTTGATTTCTTTGTATCGTGGAACAATGTCACTATCACCCTTTGATAAGTCGCCCCAGCATTGTTGAGCCTAAAGGGCATCACTTTCTAGCAAAAAATACCCCTTACGGTCACGAAAATGGTATTTTCCATGTTTTTAGCTACCATTTTGATTTGGTTATAACCCAAAAATCTGTCCATGATGGAAAATAATGCATTTTTAGTAGTGTTGTCTACAAGAGTATTGATATAGGGCAAAGGGAAATTATTTTTTAGATTGGCTCTATTTAGATCCTTATAATCTACATAAATACATACTTTGCCATCCTTCTTTGAAACTAAGACTATATTGGCTACCCAATTAGGATATTTGGCTACTTTGAGAAATCCTGCCTCAAATTGTTTTTTCACTTTTTCTTTGATTTTCAGAAGCATTTCAAGTTTCATCCTTCTAAGCTTTTGTTGTATGGGCTTACACTTACGTTTGAGGGAAGTTCATAGACCATAATATTGGTGCTCAATCTGGGCATGTCCTGGTATTACTAGGTGAACACATCCCTATATTCTTGAAAAAGACATATTAGTTTAGCTTGAGTTGATGGTTTTATAAAGTTTTTGATTTTGACTTTTTTTAGTCTTCTTTTTTTCTAAGGTTTATAGTCTCAATAGGTTATTCATTAAGTAATATCTATTTTTCTTCCTATTCAATTAGCATCAGTAGGTCTAAAAGTATGGGGTTCTCTTTAGAATTCTCTTCAAACTTAACCTCATAGGCACAGATTGGTTGTTAAAAATTGATTTTTGAAGTTTCAGTATGAATATTCATGTCACCTTTATTGAGATACTTGAAAATACGAAAAAAATAATATAGGTGGAAAAATATGTACAAAAGGTCTAAGAGTTGGTAAAAATTATGAACACAAAGGATGAAATGCATAATGCTTAATCATTTTCATTGATAATGCTTAATAAAAAATCCTACACAAAGAATCCTATAATGTTTTTGGGCGGAAGCATATAGGTTTAGTTCATAGCATTACAATGAAACAGACTTGAATAGTACAAGAATCCCAGTTTTAGTCCAAACACTCAGAGCAAATCTTGGACAGCACAGACCAGTCTTTGGGCTTATCGCTAATGTCTTTGGCTCATCAATTGCATTAATAAAGAGAACCCTAAACTTCTTGCTTGGTATGATCATAACATTGGTGAAGCTTGTATTCACATGTCCTTCTAGGCAAAAACTTTCTCGAAGAGGTCAAAATACAATTGGTTCCTATCTTATCTCTTGTCCTGATAGATGGACCATCCTTTTTTCATAGTTCTTCTGAGCTTTTTTTTTCTTTTGTGCACTAGGCTTGAATCCCAACCCTCTTTTATTCATCCGATTGACAACTTTTAAGGCTTCGGTAATTCCTTGGAGGTGTTTTTTAAGTCTATTTTCAATATAGGCATCTCTGGTGATAGTTAACTTTAGAGCCATATAAGTGCTTTTCAATAGGCGAGGCTCAATAATTGGCAATCCTTCCTTGACATAAGTAGCATTGATAAACTTAAAGGATTGGAAAGGGAATTCTAGGATATTTTCATCAAGTTTGACATATGAAGCATCAGTTGAGGTAGCAGTAATGATATCTTCTTATTCTCTGACACTAACAACTTTGTTTTCAATGATGAATTTTAACTTCTGGTGCAAAAATGATGGTACGATCCCAGTAGAGTGAATATCAGGCCTTCTTAACAGGCAGTTGTAAGATGGATTAATATCCATCATATGAAAATCTAATTCATAAGTGCATGGGCCAATTTGGAGCTGAATGGTGACATTTCCTACAACATTTCTACAAGTTCCATCGAATGCTTGTACCACTGTCATGACACATGCATTATGTTTAGAGTTAACCCGTTATCAATGAGCACCTTGGGCAAAGTGATACCTTTATAGTATGTAATGATGTGAAGGGCTTTGTAGTTTTCTCTTTTTTCGTATGGGATTTCATCATCGCTAAAAGACATGCAATTATAGGTAGTGTGATGTTGCTCACTAAGAGATCCAACTTACCTATAGAGATGTCAGAAGGGACATAGGCCTTATTCAAAACCTTGAGGAAGGCATTCTTGTGAGCATCAGAATTCAATAACAGTGACAACACATGTATCATGGTGGGTTGTTTGTTTAAATGATCAACAATGCTGTATTCATTATGCTTGATATTAAGGAATTTCGTAGTTTTTTTCTTACTCACTAGCTTTTTGATAGCTGTCAACTCTGAGTCCTTTGTTGCAGACTTTGGTGCTTGTTAAGTTTCACCTTTCAAAGCTGCTGTGGTGTAACATTACCACTCTGAGTTAGATGACTTACCCTTGAAAGGTTAACGTTTGCTGTTTGCTTACTAGATTCTTTAGTGATCAAGGTTTTGCTTTCATAATTCCAAAGAACCACTTTGTTGTCCTTATAAGGGAAAGAGGATGAAAGTTGAATAATCATCTTTGACGCAGCTCAAACAGGAGTAGCTTTAACTTTCAATCAGTTATCAAATCAGATCAATGGCCTTCCAACCCAAATAAGGGGATCACTTTTTTTTTTCCATAATGCTGATGACAGTATTGCATTTACAGACTTGGTATGCGAGATTTGCTTTTAATCATAAGATTCTATACTACCCTTATTCATCATCCTTTGAACCATAGTGCAAAATTCTTTGCATGTTTGAATAATGAGGCCATAAACGGTATGGAAATTATAGAAGTTATCAATTTTTTCCTTTATCTTTTCAGCCGCATTAAGTAATTTAGCTTGCACCAAGATTTGCCAAACCAAATTCATTGGCTCTTGGAGCTCCTCTATGTTTTCTACAATCCATAGTTCTCTTCAATAACCATTCTACGTAGATTTAACTCAGCATGAGTTTGGGATGAACTGGATTTAATTCCAGATTTTTTTTGTTGACCAGCCTTTATTTTTCTTCTCTTTGCCTTTGCAAATATTTCTTTTGCTTGAATCATTCCATAGAATATGACTATGTCCACAAAGCTCTTCGGGAGGCTTTCTGCTATCTTTTCATATTAAAGGGTTAGCAATGCACCAATGAATCTAACAATTATCTCTGTCTCTATCAATAAAGGGTGAATCTGGGCAGATTCTTCCATCCACCTCAAAGCGTATTGCCTAAAGCATTTCTTAGCTCTCTTTTCTATGCTTATGAGACACAGACAACTTGAGATCCACTTTTCATCATCTGTGGCATTAATAGATGGATCGATGTGTTCACCCCACTCCTCATAGAATTCAATCTTGGACCAGTCCATTATCTCTCAAACCATTTCTAAAAAAGATGGATAGTATTACGTGCCCGTGATTGCAATGGCAACAAAATGGCTTAACAATTTTTTTGCTCTAATCTTTGATGTCTAAGACTGTTTTGGCCCTTACAAAAACTTGTCAGACCTTACTCATCGGTGTTTTGACTTCTCTAATGCTTCTTTTGACCCAATAACTTTTCTTGTCAATTACTACTTGCATGGTTAAAGTATGGATTGGCTCTAACGTTTGGTCTAGGCCCTTGTTCGATTTTGATCACATCTTTTTCTGGTAGACCTTGGACATTTCTCTTAAATGTGTAATTCTCAATAAAATGATCTTATGCTTTAGTGTGATACTCACAATAGGCATTCTTATTGTACCATCTGAGATACAGCAGTGATCTTAGGTTTATAAATACCAGGGCCACTAATTAAGCTACCAATAGACAAAAGTAAATCTCTTGGCAGGAATAAAGGAGTGGCTCAAAGTGCTTCCTTTTTTGGGGTGCCTTATTGACTATTTAGAGCTTTCGCATTATTCATGTTGCAAGGTTGTGCACTTTGGGTTATGTTTTGGATAGGGTTCAGTGCAAAACTCATTGTTGGAGCAAACCTAACAAAGTAAACTGGTTATAGTGCTGGTGAGTAAGGGTTAAAACCTGAATTTAACATGTTTGAGAGATACACAACCTAAGCCAGATGCGAATTTTGATTAAGCCTAGCATGACTTTTGCTAACAGCATTCACCTCTTTCTCTTTACCCTTATTTATTGACTTCTTAACTAACCCGGATGATTCTCCAATGGATATTTTGCCACTTTTGATAGTGTTATCGATCATTTCACTTGATATAAACATATTGATAAAATTTTTCATAGCGTTTCCTACCAGCTTTCATAGTAGGGAGCTCACAGGGTGCCACAAACATGTTCATCATTTTATTTTTAGTCAAAAGGGGAAGAACTTAAGCTACCTTCTCTTTCCATTTTTGAGCATACTACCTAAAGCTCTGAGAGGATTTCTTTTCCATGTTCATAAAGAGAGGTAATCTAAAGCTCAATCGCACACAGTGTTTATATTTCTCAAGAAGGCGCAAGCTAAATTTGCCCACATCTAAATTCTTACATGATCCAGCCCCATATATCATTGGATAGTTGCCCCAGTTAGGCTATCCTAAAAGTAATGAATTAGTAGTTTCTCGTTCTCTTCATACTTAGCCATTTTACGGTAATAAATGTGAAGGTGGGCAGCAGGGTTGGGAGTCCCATTGTACTTTTTAAAATCTGACACTTTGAACTTAGGTGGGATAATGAGAGTTGAAACTAGCCTAACAATTTTCCATCCATGGTCCCAAATTTTGCATTTCCTTTAACAGCTCTAAGGCATTTCTCTAGTGACTGATATTTGTTCAAGTCTTATTGTTTTCTGATGACCTTTTTGCTTTTTCTTGTTTTATTTGCTTATCGAGGTCTGGGACTATAGCCTTGCCAATAAAAAGCTCTCACCCTGAAATCCTTGGACCAGATGAAATGCTGTTAAAGGGTTCATGTAAACGAATGGCTAAGCTGATGGGATATTTGCTGCGGGAGGATGTTGTCCATGTAATACCCCTTCCAAAGCATTAGTGGCTTCAATACCACCATTCAAATTGCTTTCAGGATTGGCTGGTTCTTTTCTAGCATTAACTATGCTTGTTTACCCTTTTTATTTTAAAGCTTCAAACAATAGCTTGGTTAGTTTGGCAATTTGAGCTTGAATTTATTCTTATGGAGTGATTGCTCTTAAGATTCCCAGTACATGAGTTCAAGTCTCTCAATGTTGGCTTCGTGATTGTTTTCCATCATTTTTCGATGATTGCAAGTGTTATTTTGACGACAAACTGCAGCTTTCATGTTTTAAAGCACAATCACTTTAAATTATTACCATATTAGAATTTTATGTTATGAGCAGGTTTGATGCGATGAAAGTGAGTATGCCATCATGAAGGTAAATAACTAGTAACATGAATAAATAAAACAACAAAAGAATTGGGTTAGTCATGCAAATGCAAAAAGGATAATTGGATTAAAGGGTAGCTCCACCAATAGCATCTTTTATTAAAGCAACAAAATATCTCGATCACATATGATTACATTCGAAAATGCCTAGTACAGTTACATTACTGATTACATGCTCTAAGAAATATAATAATTCTTGTTCATGGGCTCCGATGGGTAGAATATTATGTGTCAAGGATCATGCCACATCCATCATGTGTTTAACTTCCAACTGTGCTGCTTGAATCTGCTTAGTGAGATGGTGGTAGTGATCTTGATGGTTTTGGTATGCTTGATCAATCATTTGTAGCCACTCTTGCTCTCACTGTTCGAAGGCTCTTTCTAGTTCATTGATTTAGTCTTGGTGAACTTGTAAAGAATGCTCTGGATTTTGGACTCTAAGTGTCAAAGTTTTATTTTTGACATAGTCTACCTTTAAATCCTGAACTCGAGTTTCTAATTGTCCATTCTTCCTCTGATAGGTTGATATAAGGGCACGAGTTTTAGCAAGCTTCTCCTTATTAACCTAACCTTTTCTTTACACCATTGCAGTTTTTTCTCGAGGGTATTAATTTCTACTTCCCATCCAACTTATGACTTTCTAAGGCATTGAGACTTGCTTGCTTTATTAAATGCCACACAATCTTTCCTCAAACTCCTAAGATCTTCCTTGAAATGGTTTTTCTTTTTGACATCCCAGTTCACCTTACCATCCCAAAAGTAGAGGTCTATTTCTAATTGATTTATTTCTTCCTTCAAATGAGGAATTTCCTTAGTGAAAGTTACCCTTTCTTGTTCGAACTCTCGCCTAAGTAATTCTATCTTAAAGGGGAATCCTTTAACTGTAGCTTGCGATGTTTCAATGGTAGAGAAAGGTAAAGAGTTATTGATGTGACGAGCCTTCCACTCGTTATATCCCAAGGTCATGCTACTTCTTCTCCAATACCTCTCTATATAATTTGTTTCTATGCATAAAATGCTAGTTAAACTTTGGACTTGTAATCAAGCTCACCATAGTTAAAACCCATAACTCTAAGTCTTGGACGAAGGGATAAATTGTCAGCACTAGAATCATCAAAAGGCCAAATAGGTGCATAGCTAGTGCTTTTCCATAATCACATGAGTAGCACACAACTATAATATCTGCATAGGTATATGATTGTTTGTGGTAAGAATCAAAAGGCCTTCCATATCACCTCTTTCCTTTTAAGGTTTTGGTATTTCTAGACTCATTGCTCTTCAGACTTGTCCTAAGGCTATTCCTTCTCGAGGACCTTAGAGACAAGGCTAAAGTTAGACAAGAAGTTGTATGATAGCTTTTTTTCCTTGGGGCATAAGTGACTGATAAGCCGAATGTGAAAAAGCTGCACACATATAAGGAAGTGACCTATATCGATTTGTTTGTAAAAATTAAGAGCTCAGATTGTTTTAGCAACGATAGCTAGTGCAAGATTTATGTTGCAACATAATCAAGAAAAAAGAATCGCTATTGTAGCTGACACATAGCCTAAGCTTTTTGAAAATATGACCAAACTGTATATTGTTAGAGCATAGATATCTTGAATCTTTTAGAGGCCAATAGTATTCGCCATTACTTCCAAACTGGCCCATGAAATGCACTCACCGTTTCTCTTCATCTTGATGTGACTTTCAATCCAAGTCTCGACACACTAAAAATCTGGGCTAATCTTTTTTTTGAAAGTTGGAGGGTTCAAAGCCTTACAGTATATTCTATCAGCCTTGGCTTTCTCAATGTTGAGTAATGCAGTGTATTCATCAACTATGGAGACCAATCTTCATGATTGAAAAAGAAACATCGATATGATGAAATGCTACTTACAATAAGCTGACATCTAAACAGACTTGAAGCAAAAGAGTAATGTCTCCATATCTCTTCGTGAATAATTTTTTCTCAGTATTATCCTAACTGGTCCATACATATTGTAGATCTCACCAGTCATTATGACAGTACCCTATCTTGACCCTTTCATGTATTGTCGAAAGATACCTAGGTTTCAGGACGTCCCCATCTTCACATTGCTAGCACTTTGACCATGCTTGGACTTTTTCAAAGGCTTCAGATCTAAAGTGGACTGTCGCTCCATGACAGGCACCCATTGATGAACACTGAACCATTGGCCAATTATCCTATGATGATAATGATTATGATAAAATGATGTATGCATGAAAAAGAAAAAGCAAAAAGGGAAATGAGTTAGTAACTATACAAAATAATAGGCACAAGGATAAAGGAATGAAAGAATAGCAATAAAAGTGCATCACAAAATTTGCCCCGATAATTGGTGCTACGATGCCTAGAGGCAAACATAATGGTCGTGAATGTAGAGAAATTAAATGGATGGCATAACGGCATGTCTGCATTAACAATTGCCTTTTAACAAGGTAATATGATATCTCGCAAGGACTAAGACTGATCATTTAAGCAGTGACGTTTGTTCACCCTCTATGGCGAATATATGTTAAGCCATTATTCGAATAGCATGATAGCTTATTTTGGTCAGATATAACTATTTTAAGATGGCATTATAAGTAATGGCATTCGCTTGTCATCACCTATTTATGAACAAGGATTTGCCATCAAACATATTAGCATATCCTAAAAAATGATTATGAAATTAAAAAGATAGATGCAGACGACAATGTTTACCTATCATTGTCGCCACGTGCCTGCCTTTAAAACTTTAGATGATCTGAAAGGCATGGTGCTCTCAACTTAAAATAAATGATAGTTGGTTATGGTTGAGCCTTTGAGTTATCGCATGATCGAGATTTGGATTAGGCATAATAATGGGAAGGAAAGGAAAGAGACCGTCATGCGAATCGCTCATCCCATTAGTCTCGAATGGCCACCACAAAGTGGCCATGAACTTGGAGTCACCACCGATTGTTTTGGGCTAGGCAAAATTGGATGCCTATTGAAAACAATATTTTAAGTTATCAAACTCAAAACATCGATTTCAAAGTCTACAAAGCTCAGAGATTCATTGTTGGGTTTGGGAGTTGGTTAAGCGCAGAGAAGGATTAGCATCCCCAAGACGTCCGAAATTGGTACCTATTAACTATCTCTCACTTTGGTCTTCGTTAAACCGGTTATATTTAGTCTTTATTTAGATATAATTCCTTTTAATGGATGAAGTTTCGTAAATTTAGATCTAGACTTTTTTTAAGAAAATTAGATCACCTATGCATCTTAGAGATGTGAGGAACATAGGGATTTTTGTCAAAACAGTACCTGGATTGGTTTTAAAAATTTTGGATGTTGCGTATTAAGCACTAGAGAGATACCAACACGAAACATTGCCTTGTAAGTTTTATTAAAAACAAAGTTAAACATGAATGCACAATAATCCCTACCAAAAAAATGTGTTAGTAAGATGGCAAAGGAGAAATATAATAATATCATAAAGAAGTAATCACAAAGAAAAAAATGTAAAAAGGAGGGATGATTAAAATGTATAATTGCCTTCGATAAGAATAACCAGGATGACAATTTTCGAGACTGGTTTGGATTTGGTGGTGATTTAAGGCTCAAAGATGATTTTAATCAAAGTAGTGTGAGGCATCTAATAGAAAACTTTGGATTTTTTTAGGTAAAGTAGGGTTGGATTATCCCCAAAGATAGAGTTAGGAAAATTTTTAGGAATAAAGAGAAAATTTGAATTTTTGATTAAGAACAGTGTTGGATATCCCCTTGGAGAAGTGGAGTTAGAGTATCCCCACTAGTGAAAATTAATATGGGGTGTAAAAAGATAGCTAGTACAAAATCAATTTTGTATTTTAGCCTTGCCAAGTCTAAAGGGCTTATATTGCAGGGGGAACCAATCGGGTGTATTTCTAGACATTCGAATGTTTTGATAAAAGAAGATTGGAAAATTAAGTTAAAAAACAAGGACAGCATCATGTCATCTCCTTTCCTGAATTTATTTTGGATGCATCGAAGGCTTCAAGGGGTAGACGAGGGACCGTTGGAAAGGTAACTTGATAATGTTTAACTCAAAAATATTTCAAAAATCCTAGAAAATTATTTTCTAGGCAAAATTAATTTTTGAAGTTAAGACTATCTCAACATTGGTAGCATATGCAAGCAAAAGAGCATGATGGATTTTGAAAAAAAAAATTATTTTAGGCTTATCCAGAATCATTAGATCATGAATACTACCTTTTTGGAAAAGGAATTATGTGAGATTTTTAAGAAAAATATTTAAAATTTCATAAAATCATGTGATAGGCTAAATGGCTCAAACAGAATATTGCATACTGGTCCCAAGGGTTCCATGTAGTGAAAGTTTAAAAAATCATAACTCCCTCATCCGAGATGATCTAAGGGAAGATAAGGCACCATTAGAAAGGTAATTCGATGCCCTTTACGAGAAAAATATTATAAAAATCAGAGAAAATATTTTGTGGTTCAAAAATAATTTTTAAATTTTGGACTTCTATGCTGCCAGATGAAAATAGGGGATTATTTGATTTTTTAGGTTCCTTGGGTCGAACTCAAATTATGGACATTCGAATGCCCATAATGCAGGGAAAAGAGTGACACGTGCATCACGAGTTCATTCCATAATCTTGTAGTAGTTTAGGATGATGAAAAAACTTATTGACCATGCGATGAATGTATTGAACTCGAGATCAAGGCTTAGTATTTCTCGACTAAAAAAGGGTTCTTTTGCCTAAAAAGAACAATATTTTGAAACTTGTGTCACCATGGATCCAAATCTAAAATATTTGTTTTGTCCTTAAGATTGGAAAGCCAATTTCATGAAAACATTAAATCCATGCTATTCTTCATCTACCGAAGGTAGCATGAACTTAACTTAGGGATTTTTCTAAAAATCGAGTTCTTTTGGAAACAAGCAAGCTTTTTAATAGAGATGTCATAAATAAAATACAATGCATACAAAGATAAACATGGATTAAACATGCAAACATACACATATGACATTTTGACGTGAAAATGGGTTATAAAAGTGTAAGAAGATAACAAATAAGGTGCATGGAAATGGTATGAACATGTTTAAGCAAAGGAATGGATGCTGGAGTTGTCAAGATAACATTTTTATTTTATGAGACTCCTTAAAACACAAGAAAACATATGAACATCCATAACACATGTTAAGGTGACCATTTAAATATGAGATGGATATATGAATATGGAAGGAGCATGGCAAAAGATGTTGGAGCAGAGGCTGTGTAATGATAAAAATAAAGTGTGGCGATTTTATATATCCAATCAACATCAAGGTGTCAAGGGGGTCATCAAGATCCTAAGACTACCATAACCAAGGAAATAATAATGTGTGAGTCTTTAGAGGATCATGGAAGCATGAAGGGCTCACTAAAATGAAATGGATGATAAAAAAAATGTATGGAAAAGGTAGAAAATATATCAAAAAAAACTTGAACTCTTTCTTCCTTCTTAAAGCAATAACTTTAAGCTCGGTTCCTTCCCTCTTTTTGCTATTATTTACAAGAAAAGGATGAAAGGAAGAAGCTTTCTAGTAATACGATTGTTGGTGGGGTCTTTGAGGGTGAAAGTATATGAAAGGTTGAGTTTTTGAAGGTTTTCTGATGGTGGTTTGAGGAAGCTACGGAATAGAGGATGGTTAAGGGTGAAAGGCAATGGAATTATGTTTTTTGATGAGTTTTTGGAACTGGGGATTGCTGAAGGACTTTTGGGAATGGATGACGAGTTTTCTAAGATTGTTGGAGAGCTTTCTTGAAAATGGTTGAAGGTTGTTTTTTTAGGTAGTCGAATGTCTCTTTTGTTCAATGCTCAGCCAATGCCTTTAGGAGACAAAGCAAGGGCATTTTTTATCTTTCTCCCCTACACCAGGGGACATCTCTAACTAATATGCTCAGCTGATTTTCTTCTTATTGGTTCTGCCATGCTGAGCAAGGAGGCAAAAAGGCTATGATAGCCTGTAGCTGGAGATATGCCTGCCATGTATTCTTATAACCATATATTTTATGAATGTGACCTTTGTCATTGGTGGTTTGGGCTCCAAAAATTTGTTTGAATCCGATCATAAGCCCACAGTTGAGGTTTGCAATGATTTAGGATAGTTTCTTGGTTCAAAAAACATGTTTAAATCGAGTTTTACAAGGCTGAAAAGTGGCTCAAACTAGGTAAAAATTCCTTGCAGTATTGATACAAAACTTATTGTATCGATACACAAGGTACTTTTTACCCATTAGTACTGATACAATAAGCTGTGTATTGATAATAAGAGTAAAAAATATTTTTAGTCTCAAGACTTAAAGCCCTATATCGATACTCCATGGATTTGTAGCGATACTCATGCTTGTATATCGATACATTTTGCCAAAAATCATAACTTATAGCTACTGCCAAGGTCCGTATCGATACAAACATGCTAAGTATTGATATCACATCTTAGTTATCAATACCAAACCCTCTTATATCGATACTACATGTGAAAATTCAAGTGTTTAGCATCGTAAAGCCTCGTATCAATAGTTGTGCACCTATATAACTTGCATGTATCTATAGCTTCTCGATTTTCCTTAACTTGGTCACAAACAACGGAAGTTGATTCGTGTACCCATCTGAATGACTCTGGTGACACCAAGAAAAAATAGCCTTTGATGCCTCATTTTACATTTTTCCTTAATATGACCTATAAGTATTTTAGACCTTCCCAATAAATTTTCTGCCTGGCGCCTTGTCACCTAATAGTGCCTTGGGACATGGCACCTTATAGTTGTCCTTTAGTTTTTTTTTTTTTATTTTCTCATATTTCACCTAAGTCCTAAGATGCCAAAAACTAGCCTAGACAAAATGAGGTGTCTATAATCATCACCCACATAACCATGGTATATAAGAGTAAATCTAAGAAGTGTTTCCTTGAGTGACCCTATTTTTTAGATTATTCTAGTTGTAATCTGGTATGGTTTGACATGGTTTGGCTTGTAAGGTTCACTATATGGGTTTAAGTTGATGCCCAATCCCGTATCTGAATCGTTCTTCCATTCGGTACAGATAGCCAAGGCACCCCAATCCTAGGCCCATCATGGGTTTGGCGGAATAAGTTCAATTGGATGAATGTATTTCCTTATGCAAATATGGAGAAGCACTCACGAGAGACATCGATGATTTACACTCTAGAAGGTCTTGCAATGCTTATGTGGAGGGTTATTCACGAAAGCAGATGGCTCATTTCCTCTTAATAATTGGGATTCTAATCACACCATAGTGTTTGGCGAGAATCTAATGCAAATGCAAGTGCACGATGTGTCTCAAGGAAACAATCAAAACCTTTTTGTTTTTACCCCTTATTACCATGCTTATTTAAATCAACATTTATTCAAGAACAAAGTAGTCCCTAACAATCACAAAATAAAGCCATGGAAAGTAAAAGGTTAGACGATAAAAATAAAAGGGAATTATAACAAAATAATAATGAAAGTTGAAAAACCAAAGATCATGTGAGGCATAACTAGTCATAGGCCTAACTCTCTAAGTGGTCCCTATTAGAGTCGCCAAGCTATCACCACACGCCCACCTTTAAAACTATGGATGATCCAAAAGGCTTAGCACGCTCAACTTAAAAATGTGTGATAGTGGTGGTGGTCAAACCTTTGAGTTATTCCATGATTGGGATTTAGATTAGGCGTAGTAACATGAAGGGGAGAGTAATTATCGGATAAATTTGTCATCCAACTAGTCTTGGATGGCCACCACTAAGTGGCCATAAACTTGGAGTTGCCACTAATTATTTCAGGCTAGGCAAGATCAGATGTCTATTCAAAACAATATTCTAAGTGACGAAACTCAAAACATCAATTACAAGGTCTACAAAGTCTAGAGATTTGTTTGTTGTGTTCAGGAGTCGGTTATGCATAGGAAAGGATTAGTACCCCCATGACGCCCGAAATTGATACCTACTAACTATGTTTCGCTTCGATTTTGCCTTAAATGGTTCCATTTGGTCATTATTTAGATATAATCCCCTTTAATGAATGAACTTTTTTGGAAAATGTAAATTTGGGTTTTGAAAGATAATTTGGCATCACCTATGCACCGTGGAGATAATGAAAAGCATAGGGCTTTTTATGAAAATAATTTCGGATTAAATTTTTGAAAATTTGGATATTCCATGTTAGGCACTAGAGAGTTACTAACATGAAACATTGCCTTGAAAATTTTATTGGAAAAAAAATTTTAATATGAATGCACAGTAGTCAGTACAAAAGGGAAACGTGTTAGTAAGACAAGAAAGAATATAATCATATCATAAATAAACAATCACAAATAAAAGAACGTAAAAAAGAGGGATGATCGGAATGTATCTCATAATTAGCTTCGATTATTAAAGAATAACCGGGATGACAATTTAGAGGTGGGTATGAATTTGATGATAATTTGAGGGGTAAAAAAGATTTTAATCAAAATAATTTAGGGCATCCAAAAAAGATAAAATTCTTGGACTTTTTTAGGTAAAAGCAGGATATCCCTTCGAAGAGGCGGGGTTAGAGTATCCCCAAAGATAAAGTTATGATAATAATTATAGAGAATTTGAGTTTTTAATGGAAAATAGGATTGGAGTATCCCCTCGGAGTAGTCGGGTTAGAGTATCTCCTAAAGATGAAAATTTTTTGATGATTTAAGAAAATAATTAGGAATCTCGAATAAACCCGAGAGAAAAAACTCAAGTTTTGCAGTGAAGAACAGAATTGGTGTATCCCCTTAGAGTAATGGGGTTGGAGTATCGCCAAAGATGCAAACTTTTGATATTTTAAAGAAAAAGTTTTTTTTTTTAAAAAGGGATTTTAAAAATAGAAAAGCAAAGATTCATATAAAATATATTTTTATCTTAACCCTTGATCCAAGTCTTAAGGGCTTATGTTGTAGGAGAACCAATCGAACATATTTTGAGACATTCAAATGTCTCTATAAAGGAGATTCAAAAATTGGGTTAAAAATAGGGGACAACATCATGTCATCTCCCTTCCTAAATTTATTATGGGTTCATCCAAAAGGTTTAAGGGTAAATAAAGTACTGTTAGAAAGATAACTCGATAAGGTTTAATGTAAAAATATTTCTAAAATTCTAAAAAAAGGATTTCTAGGTGAAATTAATTTTTAAACTTAGGTCTGTCTCGATATTGGCAGCATCTACAAGGAAAAGGTGTGATGGTCTTTGAAAAATCATTTTTGACTTATCTGGAATCATTAAATCAGAAACAATACCTTTCTAAAAATGGAATTTCATAAAATTTTTAGGAAAAATATTTAAAAATTTTTGAAAAATCATCTGATCGGTCAAAATGGCCGAAACAGAATATAGCATGTTGGTTCTAAGGGTTCCAAATAGCAAATTTTGAGAAATCATATTTCTTTCATCCGAAATATTCTGAGGGCATATAATACTCCGTTGGAAAGATATTTTGATGCCTTTTAAGGGACAAATATAAAAAAATTCAATAAAATTTTTTTATGTTTTAAAACTAATTTTTCAAACTTGAACTATAGTGCTGTCAAAGTAAAACGTGGGACATTTGACTTTTAAATTTTCTTAGAAGGTTGAATTCGAGTTATGGATGTATGAACGTCCCCTAGGCAGGGACTAGACTAACATGGGCATCACAAGTTCATTCTACAATCCCAGAATAGTGTGGGATAATGAAACAACCCGTTGACCATGCCATCATGAAGGTGCTAAAACTTAAAATCAAGGCTTAGTATATATTTTCTACCAAAAAAGGGAATTTCGTTTGAAAAATATTATCTTTAGGCTCATATTTCCCATGAATCCAGATCTAAGATGTTTAATCTATCCTGAAGATTGGAAGACCCATATGATAAAAACCTTAAATCCATACTAATCTTCATCTATTAGAGGTAGCATAAACTTAACTTGGGGATTTCTTTTGAAAAATCTAATTTTTATCGAACAAGCATGCATCTTGATGGAAATGACATGAACAAAACACAACATGCACAAAGATGAATAGGAATTAAACATGCAAACACACAAAAGTGACATTTTAACATGGAAATGGGTGGTAAAAATGCAAAAAGATAACAAATAAGACACATGGAAATGAGATAAACATGCTTAATCAGAGGAAAACATGCTAAAGTTGTCAAAGTGGCATTTTTATGACATGAGACCCATTCAAATACAAGAAAATGCATGACATACTTAATGCATGTTATGAACACTTAAATATGAGATGAATATGTAAATATGAATGGAACATGGTAAGAAATGCATGAACAGAGGCTATGATAATGATGAAAATTAAGCATGGTATGTTTGCATAACTAAACAACATTAAGGTATCAAGAAGGTCATCAAGATCCTAAGACTACCACAACTAAGGCAAAAATATTGCATAAGAGTCCTAGGATGCTCATGGCAGCATAAAGAGCTCACTAAAATGACGTAAATGAAAAAATAGAAAATGTATGGAACAAGGTAGAAAATATAGCAAAAAAGCTTAAACTTTTCTCCTTTCCTAAAGTAGTGACTTTAAGCTTAGTCTCTTGCTTCTTTTTACTATTATTTAGCAAGAAAAGGATGAAGGGAATAAGCTTTCTAGTAATATAGTTGATGGTAAGGTGTTTTGAGGATAAACGTGTGTGAAATGTTAAGTTTTTAGAGGTTTTTTGGAAGTAATTTAGGGGAACTATGGGAATAGAAGAAGGTTGAGGGTGAAAGACAATGGAACAATATTTTTGGACAGTTTTTAGGTTGGAGATTGCTAAGGATTCTTGGGAATGGTTGGAAGTGTCTTTTTGCTGAGCCAACTTTGCCTTTTTTAAACTCAAGGTTTAGGTAATGCTTTGGGAGACAAAGCAAAGGCATTTTTTATCTTTCATTCATGCACTAGGGGATATCTCTAGCTACTATGCTCAACTAACCTTCTTCCTATTGGTTTTGCCATGCGAAGCAATGGGCAAAAAGGTTGCAAAGGCTTATAACTAGAGATATGCCTAGCATGCCCTCTTACAACCATATTTTCATGAAAGTGACCCTTGTCATTGGCCATTTAAGCTCTAAAAATTTGTTTAAATCTGTCATATGCCTAAAGTTTAGGTCTGCAATGAATTATGATGGTTTCTTAGTGCAAAAAAAACATGTTTGAATCAGATTTTTGAAGGCTGAAAAATAGTCTGAATGAGGTGAAAGTTGCCTTGGTGTATCGATACGAAAGGTAATTTTTACCCATAAGTATAGATACAATGAGGTGTGTATTGATACTAAAAGAAAAAATTATTTTCAGTCTCAAGACTTAAAGGCCTATATCGATACTCCATAAATTTGTATCGATACTCATGCTTGTGTGTTGTTACATTTTGCCAAAAATCACAACTTTAGCTACTGCTAAGGTCTGTATCAATACAAACATGCTATGTATCGATACTACATGTGAAAATTCAAGTTTTTGGTGATGTAAAGGCCTTCCATCAATACTTATGCACCAATATAACTTGCACATACTTGTAGCTTCTCGAGTTACCTCACCTTGGTCACAAACAATGGGAAATTGATCTGTATACTCATCGAAATGACTCTGGTGATACCATTAAAAGTGGCCTTTGATGCCTCATTTTACATTTTTCTTTAATATGGCCCATAAGCATTTTAGACCTTTCTAAAAAAAAATTTACCTACATCGTGTCACCTAATGTGTCGCCAACACGGCACTCAACAATCATCCCCTAGTTTTTATTTTTATTTTTTGATTCCATCATCTTTCAATTAAGTCTTGAAATGCCAAAAGTTAGCTAGGATAAAATAAGGTGTCTACACCCCTAGCTCTCCGCATCTCTTTATTCATGCCCATAGACGTCTAAATTATGTATGATTCCCTTATAGGCTATCTTGATGCATGGGAGCGGTGCTTTAATTCTTAGGATCAATGGTTCGATTCTATCAATGCTCGCTTTTTTTATCTTCAGCATAGTTATCAAGGGTTAACTGAGCAGTTTCATTTCTTTTTGGCTATCTTTCCTTATGCTCCTCTACCTACTTCTCCACCCATCGAGGATCCTTTAATTGATAATGCTTATTCATTTTAGCTCGTTTTAGATCACTCATAACTTTTTTAGGACTTTATTTTTCATGTCTTTCAAAATCTTTCTATTTGATCAGAAATATTTTGATCATTTTGTTAGACATATTTAACACCTTATTCTTAATAAATTATCTTTGATTGTACACATTATGATTGAATTCTCTCCATTGCTTTAAATTGATCTTTCTTGTGTTTTGGTATAAAAAAGGGGGAGAAATGCTATGAATTTGCAAAATGTGTTTCTTGTACCTATTAATATGATGATGATATTATCATGAACTTGATAAATGTTGAATATGATAAGCATATTGTTGTGAACTTGAAAAATGTTGAATGTTGTCTTGAAACACATTATGAATGTTGTTGGAACCAAATAACAAGTTGATTAAGTAAATATTGAACACTTCTACATGTTCACATGTTATAGCTTGATTTGTGAAAATCATGGACACTATTGTGGATTTAAAATATTGTTGCTTTAAATTTTCTTAATGACCCTATTTTCTTAATTTAAAATTTTTGAAAACATTACTTTTACTGAGGAGGAGTTTCTTATTAAAATATTTTAGGGGGAGTTTTTAACAAGCAAATTTACTTAAGTTTTGTTATATCAAAGAGAGGGAGATTGTTGGCCATTATTAGGTTTGAATTAATCTTAGTTTTGATATAACAATAACCAAGTTAAATTAGCTTGTACTAAATTGTTTCCAGTTAAGTATTTTCCTTGAAATAAATTGAAAAATATTTTTGAAAAATACTGAGTTTATTTATACCCCTTGTTTTCCCAAAAATATATGTTCTAAATGTATATTTATACTTAGAATATTTTTAGATATTTTTAAGTCAAATTCAAGCCAAGAAAAATCATTTTAGAAAAGATTTTAAATTGATGCATCGATACAATGCATCAAAGTATTGATACTAAGCTTAAAACCCTTGAATGTATCAATACACATCACCATGTATCAATACAATATAGTCAGAATCGATCACCATATAGGTATCAATACATTGCTTGGCAGTAGCTAAGATTTGGCTGAAGCCCTCGAATGTATCGATATAAATGGCTCTGTATTGATAGAACATTATCAGTATCGATACTCAACCTTGATGTATCAATACAACAGCTTGTATCGGTTATATTTTTAAATTCATGTGTTGATACTCTTGATATTGTATCAATACAACTCGGGTTTAAACGAAAACAAGAATTTATAAAGACTACAACAGCTCTCCACCAACCTCATTAATGCCCAACATCTATAAATCAATTCCAAGCTATAAATAAAGGTTTACAACAGCTAAAGGAGTATGAGATATCAAGATTAATTAAGCATGTACATCAAAGTTCAAAATCTTCATTCTTCTTGTATTCAATTAGTACTCCTTCAAGTTTATTTGTATCTCATCCATTTTATACTTAAATTCTAGCAAAACACTCACCTACTAGAGATTCTAATTGTTTGCAAACACTTCATTCATATCACAAAAGGGTTGTGTGAAAATTGAGTGAAAACACTTAAGAATTTAGGGTAGAATTCTTAAAGGAATTGAAAGGTTCTATCTAAGCCTCAAAATATAGAGTTGTAAGGTTATACCTTAGCCTTAAAATTAACAATTTCATTACTGAATTATGGGAATCACCTTGGCAAGGAAGTGCCAAGAAGAGAGAACGAAGGCTTCGAGTTCAAAAACTGAACCTCTATATATTGATTGTTTGTTTCACTTACCTTTAACTCCTTTTTACTTTCATTTAATTTCAACTTTTGCGATCAAATTTTTTAAAGAACCAATTCACCCTTCTCTTGGTTCAATCATTACTTTGGGCTAACAGATGTGTTTGAGTTATTTAGAACTGGTCATGCCTTTCTTATTTTTTGTTAATTTATTTGGAATTGGTTGTAACTCCCATCTAATTGTTTGTAGGTTCTTTGGATTGCAGTTGGTGTTTTGATCAAGTTCAAGGTATTGTTTTGTTAGTGTTTTTACTTCTTTAGCACTTCGCAAATCTGTTCTTTTATGTATCAAATATTTTGTTGACATCTATGGTTGTGCTTAGGGCGAGAAGTGTATAATTAAACAAAAATAAACAAAAATTACAACTAGGTCGTAATGCTTTTCCTTGTTGTTAGAGTTCCCATGTGATAATCTGAGAGGGATTTGTTGTTGGATAAAAATGTGATTTTTGGACATATGAATACCTTTGCTTTGTGGAGTAAATTATTGACCTTTTATCTTTGTATGGGATTAAGTTTTGGTGGTTGATAAAATGCTTTTGGACTGTGGAAAGTATGTTCGAACTTTAGAAGACATATTGATCTATCTGGAATATGTAATTGCCCTTTGCTTTAAGGAGTTTCCCTCACGTGGTATTAAATTATGACCATTTATATAAACAGTTTCTAACAAAAAATCATGATCTTGGTCAAATTAAGATGGTAACCCTCTTATCTTAGCTTCGAGCTAAAATAATTTTGTGTTGATCTTTTACCTTTGTGTGTGATTAAGTTATGGTACTTTATAATTATATGGACAGTTTTGTTTGAACAGCATAATCTTGGACAAGTCAATATGGTAATCCCCTTACCTTAGCTTAGAGTTAACACAGTTTATATGGATAATACTGGTTAACTAATCTGATGAAAAATAGGAAAGTTGGACGTGTTTTTTGCGACATTAAGTTGAAGTTGGATGATGTTATTGCAAACTTGCTATTTTTGGTATAGAAATTTTTGCATGAGGCTTATTTTGTTTTATGTGATGGTTGATTTGTAGTTTCATTGGTCTATCCTTGTGGCTATTTACTAAAGTTGAAGGTATTGTTTTTATTAACATGCTTTTATATTTTGTAAGATGCTGTGAAAATTATTTTGAAGTATTTAATTTTTTTAATTATTTGAATTAAGGTTTTCCTAAAATTACTTAATTATTTAAAGTTTAACCATTACTCAAAATTTTCAATTCTTCCAAAATTGCAACGTACCAAAGTTAGCCAATTAATTTAAACATGTGAATTAACTATTAACCGATTTTAAGTTATAACCGGATGAAAAATACTTAATATATGGTGGGTTTAGACCTGCTCAAGGGCCGGGCTACCCGCCCAAGCCCGAAAGTCCGCCCGAAATTTGGGAGGGTTTGGACAAACAT
>JBBYHM010281867.1:4180-27899 GCA_038381775.1 Adansonia rubrostipa | reverse complement strand
GATTTCAAAATGATGAAAATGCCCTTGGGAAGGATCAATGAACATGCCCTTAGGACAATTAGAACCATTTGACCTTGACGGACATTTACTGGTTCTGGTTTCGTTCAAGCACGTTTTTTGTTGGCCGGAACAGTACAAGCAAGTATAAATCGTACCAGATTCCACCTCCATCAACGTCCAAGGCCATTTTGTTCGAGCGGTCACTTTGAGAGGAGTCTAGTATCTACTCCAATTAAGTAATTGAAGGTACTTAATTCAATCATAAAAAGAATAAAACAGAAAAATATAATGATTATATAATTTAGTATTAAGCATCCTTAATATTAATTAATAATTTTATATTTATTAAAAAATTAAATATACATAAAAATTATTTATTTTCATTAAAATTTTAAATTATTATTTACTAAATTAAATAATTATCGAAATGAAAATATATACAATGGTTTATTGATTAAACCAAACCAAGAGTTAATCCGGGACTAACTTTTACGAAACACTTTCGACAAACAAGATGGTTGGCTTAAAGTTGACCTCGTAAGAGAACGGGTATCATCATCGAAGAAAGCGATCTCACACAGGAAGAGAAGGGGAATTGGAGGAAGGAGAGATTTGTGGAAAATCAGATCAATCTAAATTGAGTAAGGGTAATGGTGGTGCGATTAGGGAAGCTTATGCGGTATAGCAAACCCAGATGCGGCGAGCGAAAGAAGGGCGGGCTTCATCTCTACCCTCTGAAACCACCCCGGTTTCCAATGATTTAAGAGCCAAAATTCGAGCTATGCTCCACCTTGTAGAGTTAGCAACACAACCTTGTTTACTAGTTTGTCTTTTATAGTAGTTTTCATCTCTGTTTTCCTTACCACAATCATCCAACATATGATTTCCCTTGTATCAGCTTTGCTTCATCTAATTATAATACTGGCTTCCCTAAAAAAAAAAAAAAAAAATCTGACTCAACTATCTCCTAAAATCAGAATGATCTAGGATCCTCTAGCTCGTTACCATTCTTGTCAAACGGGAACGAAAGTCTCAATACAAGAAATATACACCAAAATAAACTCATTGGGAACACAAGTGCAAATTAATAATGCATGGAGGATGAGCAAACACCAAAATAGATATTATTTAAGATAATAATACATGGATGTGAAAATTTAAGCTTAGCAAAATATTTTCGAACATCTTTTTTCAAAAACATTTTCAAAACATTTTATTCTTTTGTTTTTAATTAAAGAACTTTCTTCTTTAGAAAATAACGAAAAGGAAACGTGAAAGAAGAAAATGATGTTCATCCATGAAAATTAAAAAATAAAAATAAAAAAGAAGAAGAATAGACTAAAATATTTCCTAGAAAACTCTCCAACAAACTCTCTTTTATTTTTTTCTCTTTTTTTGTGTGTGTGTGTGTGTTTTAGCCTTTTTTTTTTCCTAGCTGGAAGTTGTGTTGGCCGGTTGGTCTATATTCCCCAACTGGTCTTCAATTTCCTAGCCTTTTCCACGCCTTCCCCAATAAATACCTTATACACTAAAAGGTCACCTAGTGTCTTAGCTTAATCTTACCTTCTTTATTTTCACTCCCTATTTACAACATTGCCATTTTTCATTCCTTATTTGCCCCCACTTACAATTTTCCTAAGTATAATTTTCATTGGCATCCTTCATATATTTTTAAATTCTAAACACAACAATGTCTATTGTTTAGGAAATTCACTTCCCATATTTTGAATATTTTTCATTTGGGTCTTCCATCATATTAATTTCACCAATTTCATTTATCCTCGTTATTCCTATTTCAATGAAGCCTCCAATTGAATTTTTTTCCAACACTTTAATTTTCCTCAATTTGGTCCTCCTCATCATTTTTCTTCTAATTGACTTTTAATTCTTACTCCCCATTATCTCAATTCCCACAATTGGTTCTTTAATTAAACTCCTTTACCATCTAAAATTTTCAATTTGGCCTCCCTCCTTCTCACTTTATCAATATTCCCTTTAATTTTATTTATTTTTCAAAACTTTTCACTATTTTCAATTTGATCCCACTTTGACTTCACTTTCTCATATCTTAGTTTTCAATTTAATCCTTCCCCCAAATTTCCTACAATTCAATTCTTCTCATACTTCGAATTTTTTCAATTTAATCCTTCCACTAATTCTTCTACAAATCAGTTTTCAATTTCATCTCTTCACCATTTTAATTTCTTTAATTTTGTCCCTTCACCATCCTTCCAAAGAATAACCAATCCGGAAATTAGAGAAACAAAATCGTTCAACGAACAAAATTAAATTATTTAAAAGCTTGGACTAAGTTAGGTACCTATACTACGTAGGTATCAATACTAATTTTTATCTAAAAAAATATTTCTTTAGTTTAAGATTTCCTCTGACGGTTATTTATTAATGGCTACGGATGGGATGGGATGGGATCCATCGCATATAATACACACTCTAAAATTAGGGAATGAATTTAATTTGTTGGTTTCATGTTTTAATTTTCATTGTTTTAAAACCAAACCAAATTATTTTGGTTTCGTTTGATTTTTATTATATTTAAATTAATATAGCTTCAAAACTTTAAAAACAAAATATTTTGGTTTGATTTTGTTTTCTCTTAAAATCAAACCAAATCCAACAATACTTAAACTAAGTTAAAGATAGGTTTGGTTCTAAATTGTAATATTAGATTTTGCAACAATTTAGCATATTGATAATTTCTCAAATACCCTAAAAATTTGAATTGTTGGAAACTGTTGGGAAAATAATTTTTTTTTGACAGAAATGTTTAAATGGATGATTTTATGCCAAGATTTGTTACAAAAAGGTTTACCCTATCAAGACATAATAAGGCTTCCTATGTTCATTTTTTAGCTCTAAAGATGTGAGTTGCAAGTATTTTAATTATGTACATATATATATATATATATATATAACACTTTGACATTTGAAACTGTTAGATATTGAGTATTTTTTATTTATATATATAAATAAATCACAATTAAAAATAGAGGAAGAGATTATAAATTTGAACAAAAAATTACTAAATGATGTTTTTTAAAAATAATTATATAAATTAATTAAATATTATTTTTTACAGATAATTATTGAATATAGTGCATCTGTTAACAAGAATCCTTAATATTATATTACAAGAAATATCAAAGATTTACCCCAGAACAGTACTTTTAGCATTAGTAGTATAAGCTTCATTCTTGTTACTATCCAAAATTCTCAAGCTCTGCCTAAGAATATCCAACTCTCTTTGTCTCTCAAATCCTTCCCTCTCCATTGAAGCTAATCCATTTCTCAAGGCTTCGATCATTTCTTCCTTGCTCTTCACTTCCTTCTTTAGCTCTTCTATCATCTTCTCTTCCTCCGTTTTCCAGTGCACTGCATCTCCTATACATTGTATAATTCCAGAAAAAAAGCTAAGCTTTCAAAAAAGAAATGCAATCATCAAATCAGTTTTGCTCGTCAATAAAACTTTATAGTTATTTTTTTATAAAGGAAAAAACTATACATTTTTAGTTACTTATTAATTAAAAAAGAATGTAGAATCAAGCTGACAATGACGAACACTCAATGAAAAGCAGAGTTATTTGCAAGCGGAAGGGTTAGATTTGATCTTGCTATTCATAATTACTCAAGCTCATTTATTGTTTAAGTCGATGGGTTTTGTAAAGGAAAAATGTTGTTGAAGTTGTTAGTGGAAGTAATTATGAAAAATTATAAAAATCATGGGTTTAAACCACAGTTGTGGATGTATTTTTAATTGTATTATGTTGTGACATGTAAGAAATATTATCACAGTCAATCACAACGAAGATCGACTACAAAAACAATTGAAATCTAATGTTGCGTTCTCCATTTAAATACGTAATAATAATTAAGGAAGCGAAGAATTTGTTTATGTTATAAGAGAGGGAAAGAAGGATAAACCAGCATGAGTTCTCTGAATAAGACGATCAAGCTCAGTCTTTATGGCAAGATAGAGTTGCTTCCACTTCTCCACTGCCTCATCTCGCCTTGCCCTCTCCTCTTTCATTTGCTTCAATAGGGAACTTGTCCCCACCAATGGCCATCCTTTGTCACAGTATTTCTCATCAACCACCAATTCATAATCTTTCATTCCTCTTTTCTTCTCTTCTTTATCTTCCACCAACTTCCTCAGCTTTTTCACTTCCTCCTTAAGCTTCTTCCTCTCCTTCCTCCACTTAACCTCTTTACATTCAAAAACCATCACTTGTTTCTCTCTTTCATGCACCATTTCCTTGATTTCCTCTTGGAGAAGCCTCATTTTATCCGTCAAATTACTCTTCACAATTCTCCTCTCATTACAAGGCTTGTTGTTTCTCTTGCTAGTTGAGGCACCCATAGTTAAAGAATTTGAGAGAAAATCAGAAAGGTTTTAGAGGGGTTTTGGGTTAAAATTAAAGAAAAAGTGTGAATGATATGAATTCCCTTAGCAGAGAAGCTTCTTAATTAACGAAGTAAACGAATTAAAAAAATGCCTCCCATGAAAATTCAGCAAATTTTGTGATTAATTTGTGAGTGGTAGACCTTAAACGTCTCGCTCAAATAATTGAGGGAAGTGTTAAAGAAGACCCGTGATGAAATAGAAGATGAACACACACGACAATATATACAAAAATAAATGAAGAGAGCGGATTAATTAATGGTAGGCTCCCCATTTACATTCACACGGCAAGCTTTTTGGTGCAAAGATTTACACAATCCAATTGTCAAAACCCAAATTTTGTGCCACTTTAATGGGTCCGACATTATTCATTAGGGCACCCTACTAACTTGTACTGGAGACTGCTATCCCCTCATATGTGACCTCTTTTTGTCTACATGTGAATAGCAAGCTAGGGATTGGTTCCCAATTCCCAAATTATAAAACCACTTGATGGGATTAACATTCATTTTTGTGAGGTGGAAGTTTTGGTACGCCAACAATCGGTCCAAAGTAATTGTGTATGTCCTATATAGTCACATGGTTCTTATGCCAGTTTTGCATGGTCCTACATCCTTATCAAGGACATAATTAGAAGACTTATAAGTGAGCAATTTTCTTGGATGTGATCACTTTTTTCTTTTTGTTTTCTTTTTTATATAAAAAGAACACAGTTCAAAAATAAATAAAAAAAATCATAAATATTTGAAACTAAATTTTAAATTTGTTAGATATCATCTTCTAGAAGTGACTTGCGTAAATTAATTGGACTAAAGCTAGATGCATAATTATAAATTTCTTTAATAAAGTGGTTTCCCATTGAATTCTGAGCTGGGATTTGTTGTGCATGTCGTTTCCCTTAAAGTTTTTGGGTTGCAAACAATGTTGCATTTTTCAAAATTTACCAAATGAACATAATTGCATACCTACAAAGTCAATTTATGATCACACTACACCTTTTGGTTCCCTTCTTGAAAAGGACTTCAATTTATAACATGCTTGGAGATTGCACACAATTGCATGCAACTGCAATGCATACTGATTTACAAACTGCAGCTCCATTTCATATTAAATTTGCAACTAAAACTACATTTGCCTTTTATTTATTTATTTATTTATTTATTTTTACTAAGCCTAAGAGTTTTATTAGGCAACCAAAAGGTGACAAGTAAGACTAGCACAAAGCTAGTGCATAGAGTTCAAGCCCAAACTGACAAACCCTCCTAATAGAAACGGAAGAATCAAACACCAAAAAATTAGAATCAGAAGCCTTCTCAAACACGACATTAAACCAGTGGTAAGGCTCATTAAAAAAGATACAAAAACTACCCACGATCAAAATACCTTCGCTTAATCGAAACCAATAAGGAAATATAACCAAATATAGCCACATAAAACTATTGCTTAATCAAAACAACATTTGCCTTTTCTTATTATGTTACTACTTTGCTCAAATAAAAAAAAAAAAAAAAGACCTTGTGCTACCTTTTGAAACATGAATTTTAAAATTTAGATTAGGATTCCATTTTTTACATAAATTGTAAAATAAGATGTATGTATTATGCATAAATTAGTTAAAATTCAATAGGATAATATATTTGTAAGGTATAAAAACATAAATTTTAGATTCACTAATATCTATAGATATTTTAAATTCATCATCAAATAAAACATCCAACAAGTTCATAAATTTTAAAAAATAATCATAAATATTACATTTATATATATATTTTATTACTTAATTTATACTATTTTAAAGATTCAAATTACCAAAACCAATCGTAAAGAATTGGATAAGATTCAAATTCAAGGATCGAAAGCCAATGCAACTCCATTAATAATGGGCTGGGTCTTATAATCAGAAACCCTTTAGATTGCCCTGGGTTTAATAATGGGAAACCCATCAACTGCTCAACACTGTCTTCATTATTGGTACAATCTAAATACTAAAACAAAAAAAAAAAAAAATTATAATGTGGTACTTCAATTCTACGTTTCCTATTCAATACGTTAAATTAATTAACATTCAACTTGAGTTTCATCTTAGACTCAAATGATCATATCTAGTGTGTAAAAGGGTTAAACTACTCACGAGTTATTCAAACTGATTTGAATTTAGTTAAAGCTCGAGCTAAAACTACTTGATTAATGAGTTGAGAAGAGTATGAATAGTTCAATATCTAACTTTATAGGCTTGTTTTTTCTTTAATAATTTTTGCATGTATATAAATGAACCAATAAAGTAGTATCTAATGTCTACATTTATAATTTTTATGGAACCTATTGAGCTAAACTCGAATGGCTCAATTATATTATGGGTTAAGCTTCAAGTTTGGAGTTTTTAAATTGAGTCGAGCTTGAGTTTGATGGTGAATGGATTTGACTAAGAATAATAGAGTAATGGTTCCTCTAGCTTGATTCATGTGCACGAGGAAGGTAAATGAGTTAACAAAAACAGTAGTAACATTTAACATTTTTTATGCTTCATACCTTATTTAGACTAAATAAAAGATTAAGTGTTTTTATTTGAGATTTGTCTAAAGTTGGAGGTCTTTTGTTTTCTTTCTTGCATTGCATTGGATATATATAAGTTTAAAGGGCATCATAGAGATCATACCGAAAGAAAATGATGCCAAAAGCTGTAAGAACAGAATGTTGAAAATAGCAACACACACTAATTGTAGACTATATGAAACTGTTGGTGTAGACTGTATGAGATCACGGACACAAATAAACTAACTTCGAGGTGTGTATCTATGCCACTATCTTTAAGGTTTTATTCACCCCCACCACTGGTGTGCAAAAGGGTTACCGGTGTATAAACCTCAAGGATACAATGAAGCCAGTGACTGATTATGTATTGCACTGACGAAACAGTCCATTGGGCACTAAGCAGTGTATTACAAAATTAACAAACTTCAATAACAATTTTCTACAGCAAGTCTTTATAGAAGAAATCCAGAATAATTTGACTATGGGGGAGAATAAAGATTAAAGGTTTCAGTAACTTTTTCTTGCTGAACACATATATGTATATATATTGGCTATTACATGTCTATTTAAACAGATATAACTTTGTCTAAAAGTGCTTGTCTGTACAGATACATTGTTAGAATAAACCTATTTGTTTAGAATAAACAGTTAAAAGATCCTCACAGACATGATTCTTGGTTCAATCATGTCTTGACTGAATAAATCCAATCTTTTCAAAATCATCAAACAAGAATAAATTTTAATTAATTATAAAATAATTAATTAATTAGCTGCACCTGCACTTGCACATGCCACGTGTCCAAGTGCCAAGCGCCATGCTTAATTTGCACCATAGCCACATTTGTCCAATTCATTAGAGACACATAATTTCCTATATTTAAAGAACTCACTCTTTTGATTTTTTTCCAATGTGAGATTCTATTTCACATATTATTTTGAAAATGTTTAACAAAAGCAGTCATGGTCGTAAGTGAATTTTATATATTTGACATTATAAATAAAAACAACTATCCAAAATTTTTGTTACAAAACTTTATATATAAGTGAAAAAAATAAAAATTATAGTTTGAAAGGAAAAAAAAAAACTATTTGATGGCTGTAATTTTTTTGAAAGAAAATATTACATCCAGATGGATAATTTGGTTAGTTTTTTTTTAAACAAATAAACAAAAAAATTATTTTATAAGTAAGGGTATAAATATCCTTATTTTATATTTTTGTCACAGGGCCATTACTCTTTTTCCAAAAGATATGCCTAATGGGATGTGCAGTGCACTCACTTCTATGCCCAAAGACCTTCCCTTTCTTATCCGATGTGGGATTAATGTATCCTACCTACTTCTTTAGAGTGCTTGGCGTTAGTCACGATTGGTCTACCCTACCTACACCACTCGTTAGGGTGCTCAATGTGAAATTATATGGTTAAGGGTTGGCTCTAATACCACCTGTCACAGGGCCATTACATTCTTCCCAAAAGATATGCCTAATGGGATGTGCAGCGCACCCGCTTATATGCTCAAAAACCTTCTATTTCTTTCTGATGTGGGATTAATGCATTCTAATTACTTTTTTAGAGTGCTTGGCATGATATTCTCCCCTACCCAATCTCATGACACCCCCATCACAAGCTTCTCCACCATTTCTGCCTAGCCTAACCCTAAGGTGTTTGGCGTGGAGTCACGATTGGTCTACCCTACCTACCCCACCCATTAGGGTGCTCGGTGTGAAATCGGATGGTTAAAGGTTGGCTCTGATACCACTTGTCATGAGACCATTACCCTCTTCCCAAAAGTCATGCTTGATGGAATGAACAATACACCCACTTATATACTCAAAACCTTCCCTTTCTTATCCGATGTGGGACTAATGCACACTGCCTACTTATTTAGAGCACTTGGCATGATATTCTCCCTCACCTAATCTCGTGACGCCCACGTCATGGGCTTCTCCACTATATCTATCTACCCTACCCCTAGGGTGTTTAGGGACTCAGACACTAAACTAGTCAAACCAATTTAGAACATTGGGCCATAGGTCCAACTAATTAGACCTTTGATTCTTATTCTACTAATACAATTGGCTAAATCAGTCGATCTGATGTACATATATTTTTATTTTTAAACATTAATTTAATATAAAATAAATATTAAATATAGTTGACAAAAAAAGCGTTTAGCTTACAGCTATGATTTTAATATAGAAATAAAACGTTTCAATGTTGAAATTTCAGTAATTACAAATAAAATTTAGAAATATATATATATATATACTCAGTTTTTTATTGGTTTAATTCATCCTTTTACCAATTTTTGATCGGTTAAACTACTACTTGATTCTTATATAGTCATTGGACTAGACAAGCCACTGAGTCTCAATTTAATAGGTCTAATAGGTCAGTCTTATCCAAATTTTTATACCATGAGCGAAATGCTTTATATGTAGAATAGAAATATGTTATATATCTATACAAATTTATAATATATAAGAGCACGAGTATAGTGGATCTTGTTAATTGATAAATATGATCATTAGTATATCTTATATTTCTAAATTTTTAGTGTAAATATTGTATAGCTTTTTTTGTATATAAGTTGTTTTATTCAAATCAAGTTACTAAAGGCATTTAGACACGATCCATGAGACATTAACATTGTTTAAGTTGAAAACAAAAACTAGAGTACTTTATATTATCAATACAGTGATTGTGACTATGGTATATATCCATGGTAAAGACAAAGGAGTATAAGTTAAAATTTTATTATTAATTTTATAGAATGACTTGGGTTGTTAAAACTCTCCAAAATATATCATACCATGAAATATGAGATTCCTATTAAATTAAAATATGTTGTTAATTCATTATTTGATTGTCACTTTATGAGCATTGGTTATGCAACTATTGATCGTAAAAGAATGCCATTTTGCTTCTAAAAGAATTTAATCCATTTTGTTATTACCTGCACATGAATTAATGTTAGCTTGGACTGTTTAACGAATTCTATTATTGATTAAGAAGTGGGTTTGACTAGAGTAGTATTTGCATGATTAATTTCTTTCGTCAAGCTAGAAAATTGGGAAAGCATTAGCTTACATAATGAAACACTATTCTGATATGGAATGAAAATTTTTACATAGTAATAAATAAGTTATGAATCTTGATTATATTATGCTAGTTGATGGTGGTGACGTGATTTTATTGATAGTTTGTATAAATAATCTATCATCTCATTTCTATTAAAAAGGTTAAGATATATAGCAAAAAAATTTAAAATTATATTTATTTGGAAGCCACATAGAGAATATTTTGTGAATTTGACAAAAAGATAGCAAGTTGAATGCTATTTGATTTTGTGGAAATAGTTTTAGTGCAAATAAAATCATAGCAATTTATAGAAGCATGGAAATCTTAAAAGGAAACTATGGAAGCATATGGATTGGAATATGCAAATCTCAACCAAAAAAATTAAATACCTTATGAATTGGCATGCAAATCTCAAAAAGAGACTACATGAGCATGAATTTATCAGAGAAATAATAATTTTGTATAATGTTTGCGGCCACCACCAAAGCCAATTATTTCCCATAATTTCAGGAATGAGGTAACAATGTTGAAAGGATAAACAATATGTAAAACATAAAGTTTGGAATGAGTTTCAACCTTATGATTAGATATCAATAATGGAAATTCAACTTTTAATTAGTAATATCTAATTACAAATTTCAAAGAGTAAAGATAAGTTATTGTTTTATGTCTATGATGTACTAGTAAAACTCATTTTAGAAAAAAATATTTAGAGTTTAATGTGGTTCATTATGTATAGAGGATTAGTTTATACTTTTAATTAAGTTTATTATTGTTCAAATGTCTAAAGCAATGTGCGTGCACGTTATAGAAACTCTACTTATATAAACATAAGAAGTGGTGTCACTTTAAGAAGAAAAATTAGGTCTCTCTTTTTAATCTTTATTATGGACAAGCATATGGCCTAAAAATGAACCACCTCTAGTAGAAATATCAAAAATGTTATGTTTGTGTATCTGCAATTGTAATATTAGTATTTGTGATTCAACTTGTAGGCACCAACAACTTCATTGTAATTTTAGGATACATCCAGTATGGTTTAAATATAGAGATATCTCATGTATACATAATATTTATTTGTGTAAAAAGGTTACAAATTAAATTATCAATATCCCAAACTAGTGGTGGATTATTAGTATTTTATAATGTTGCTAGGTAACTTATATTATATAAAAAGTCAAGTTTACAAAACATATAAAACAATCAATTTTATTTTAAGTTTAATTTTAGAACAATCAAATTTTGGAAATTATAGTTATTCTTTAATTATAATTGTTAATGTTTTAGTTATCATATAAAGACACATCTCTTATATAGTAGAGTTGTATGGTAAAAAAATCTCAACTCTTACAAAAAGGTATCTTATTAAAAGATTAATTTATTTATTATCTAGATAAATGAAGTTTTTTGTTCAATCATTTTCACTATTCTACTTAATGTGTTGAGAGCTTTGTTGTATCCTATAGACATATTAAATCTTTAAGGAAGGTGCTCTCCATGCCTCAAAGCCATCTTAATTTCTTAACTTTTTTTTTGTTTTTTTTCCTATAATTTTTTCACTAGCATACTCCTTTGCATGGTGTATGAGGGAAAAATGAGTAAAAGGAAATAAATATTTTTAAAAAAATGATGAGTGGATAATTTTTAAATATAAAAAGATGTAATTATCCTTAATTTTACATTATTATTAATTTTTTAGGTTTTAAAATAATTTTATTGATTAAGTTGATGTCACTCGTCATTCACTTACTCAGTTGATAGATTTGGTAATTCCTGTAAACATAGTATATTTCATTTTTAGGTTAACCATGTAAAATAAATAAAATATAAATTATTAAATATGTTAAAGTATCACATATAAATACGATACATATATTAAACGTTCATGTTACTCACGTTTAAATGTTTAATGCCATATTTATTACATATTATATTCATGTTGTATTTTTTATATGTTTAAAATTAATAAGTTTATCAATCTCAACAAAAAAAATATGTGATACTTATTAATACGGATGTCAATGGAGTTTGTTAATACAATAATGGAAATGTTGTGAGAGATCTTACAAAATAGTAAAGATAAGAAAGGCCCAGAGTTGGACTCCGAGGAACACTCCAATGTTTAAATTAGTAAAAGGGGTTATAAATGAAGAATAAAAAAGGAATGAAAGAATTCTAATAGCTCATACCTCAGAAGTGCTGATGGTACCGCTATATATAGGCCTTGATAGAAGCTCTACTTGATCTGAAGCTCTAGATGAGTAGAAATTACATAGCAATCAAACTTATCTGGTAGTATAGAGATTGAAGTTATCTAACTATCCTCTAATGCTTATCTCCTCAAGAAGATCACACTTAGTGACTAGGCCATGAGGGAATATAACAATTACCTCCCAAGGATGTGGGCAGTTATAAAGTAACTGTTCATAGAAGAAAATAATGTCTACTAAAAAAATAGTGATTCGAAAGTATTACATTGCCCCAATTATGTCAAGCAAAAATGAGTTTGGCAAGTCAAACATTTTTTTGTTTAAAATTTGAATTTTATATCTAATAAGTAAACAAGTGCATTAAATGAGGTTGGTGTACTTTTCTAATAGGAAAATGACACATGGCTTCCACCTGCGAACCATATTCAACAATTCATGGAACGACAGAAGTACCCCTATAAATGGCCTCCTTGTCATTTCGCTGACACATTAGTGAAAATTAAAATTTTTGCTTTTGGCTCATTTATTCTATATTGGTCTTTGAGGTTTTCACCATAGTTTTCGATAATGCTATATTCTATGCATTGCTCGCATATCCGTCTTAGCTTGGCTAAGAGTTTTTCTGTTCTGTTATTGATTTTTGCAGTAGGAGTTTTAATTTGTACTGGATGAGTCATATGGTTCTGTAACAAATTTGATCTTTGTTGAAATCAGTTAGAAAAAAGAGAAATTTAAAGTTGAGTGGTAAAGAAGTTGTAAGGCAACTATTTGTAATAGAAAACGTGCACGTCAATGAAACCAGTGACCGATCATTTATTGTGGTCAAAGAAGAAGTAGATGTCTCAATGGAAGGGGTGAGGCCAAAGGAGTAGAATAAACACTAGAAGAAGGTGAAAATGTAGGATGGGGTCAAAGCTCTGCCAATGAAGGCCACATTGGAGAAGGTAAGGAACTGCCAATTGGTGCGAGGCAAATAGATACTAGTATAAAAGATGCATTTAAGGGCGTGATTAACATGGTGACTATGAGAAATATACTAATAGAATTGGGATTCAACTTAGGATGGTTCGAGATATCAAACACCATATTCGGGTTACCCATCATTAGAATTGAAAAAAGCATTATGCTTTTTATTTACATATTTTTAGAAGGGGTTCCATTTTCTTTTGGAATTATTCTTTTGCGAGGTGCTAAATCGGTATGGAACATCTCCAAACTAGCTTAAACCAAATGCTAAGCAATACTGGTGACATATTTCATCATCTATAAGGAAAAGGGTTAGGCTTCATCAATTGAGGTGACATAAAATTGTTTTCTTTGAAAAAAGAAGATAAGTGTTGGTATTATTTATAGTCCACTACTAAAAAGATGATTATTGATATTCCATCTAATGCCCAATCGCCAACGGGTAATTTTCCTAGTGTGTAAGTGGTCTAATATAGATTGAGGCTTTCTAGTCGAGTGGAATTCATGCTCGCCTATGAGTAACTTGAAGGTCAAGCTGAATGAAGTTAAGTTAGAACAAAAAAAAATTTCATAGTCGCTAGTTGAAGTGTAGGGACTATCTAATTTCAAAAAAGATCCAAAAGTATTGTCGGGTGTTAATCCCACTAATTTGCTAGCAGAGAGAGATCATCTTGTCAAACATAGAAGTCAAAGATCTTGGTGGCATATGGTAAGATTTATTATCTATTTGTTATATATATATATTTCTTTTAACATAGTCTCTTTTGCAGAGCCTCAGTTTACATCTGGATCACCCTAACATATAGCTGATACTCCTATATCGCCTCAACATGTGACTAATAATACTGGATTGCCTGCAGTTGGAGAGGAAGTCGCAAGTTGATCAATGTTTGACCTCTGTAGAAAGGAGTATGGAGACATCAGATAGGGCATCTGTTGCTGTTGTTATCGAGGGTATATATTAACAACATTTACCCTTAGAAACTTTGTATTCCTTAACCTTAATTATTTATCTTTCTTTATAGGTATGGATCCTGCCACCCATGTTGCATTAGTTGCCTATGAAGCTAGTCGAGCAGTTGCTTCAAAAGCAAAAGAAAAAGGGAAAAGAAAGTAAGAGACTCTCAAGGCAAGCCGTATATGCCAAAGAGGATTACTTTCGAGCTTTCTGTTATCCAGTCGACTAATGCTGAGGTTATCTCCCATAGTGGCTCCTCTATCGCGGAAGCTACTATTATCATAACTAATTGAGTAGAGGTTTTTGCTACCAAAATTTCTGCTAGCTTTATATATACAACTATTTTGCCTCTCAAGCCTACGGTGCCTTTAGCTGAAGCAAGTCAACCCACTTCAAAGAGTATCGATTTACATCCTTTGAGGCACAATCTTAAGTTAAGTGCTGGGTATTAAGTGATGGTGAGGCCACCTATAGGTGGGGGAATAGAGTTATTTGTTTAGTAGACATGAAATTTTTGGGAATGAGGAACCCAACTGCCAATGTTGAATCCACTCTGGCTTGCATAATAGAGATGGATTTTTATTCAGCCCATAATAGATTTTCTCTGTGTGTTCATTTCTAACTTATATACATGCAAGCTTTGTATAGTCAAATGGCCTTACTCGCTAAATACAGAATATCACTACTATACATGAGAATATGTGAAAAGAAGTGACGATGAACAAGGTTAGGGTGAGCACGCTTTAGGTAATGGTTGATGAGTTAACCCTGGAAAAGAAAACTCCTAATGAGCGTATCAAAAAAGCTAAAGAAGAGACAACAAAGTTAAAAGCTAACTTTGAGGAAATAAAGGCTAAGCTTGAGTCAACGAATGTTGAAATTGAGAAGTTATCTAAGGAATTAGAGGGGTCTCAAAAGGCCTATTCAATGCGTGATTCCTACTTAATGTGTGCCACGACTAAGATTTTTGAGCTTGAGATGCAACCAATGAGCATGGAGTCTCGTATTTAAAGTGAGCTTAATGCGTAAAAGGAGATTCTTTAAGAGCAAATGATGGCTTGTGGGAGTGAATATTAGCAAAGTGCCCTTTACGGAGTACCAATTTTTTTGGAGTCCACTAGACTTAAAAGACATCAGATTCTCGTAGCTCATTACCCCTCTTTGAGATTTTGACGTGCTAATGCCATCTCAATAACAAGTCAAGCAAACGTGTGTTAATGATTTAGCATTTATTACTTCTATTTCAGAGAAGAAAATTAAATATGAGGAGTCAGTGAGGATAAAGGCGAGGAAATAGAGCAACCTGGTGAGCAAGTAGATCTAGCCCATTCTACTTAAGGTGTTTTTTTTTTTTTTGTAATTGTCTTTTAGAAATAATAAAAATTTCTTTATGAATTTTGAATAAGTTTTGCTTGTGTTACTGGTATGCAATGTAGGCTTTTGATAGCTTTATGTTATTTTACGTAGACCATGCATGGTGTTGGCCTTTACTAGATTTATATTCCCTTTGTTAGACCATGTGAGGTCTTGTGGGCTTGTAATGGCTTTGTTTGCCTTTGTCAGACTGTATAAGGTCTTATTGACTGGTAAGGCCTTTGCGTTGCCTTGGTTAAACTGTGTAAGGTCTTGTTGACTTGTAATGGCTTTGTGTTGCCTTTGTTAGACTGTGTAAGGCCTTGTTGACTTGTACTAGCTTTGTGTTGCCTTTGTTAGATCGTGTAAGCTCTTATTTTAGCTTATGTTAGCATTTACTGGTTTAAGGAGACCGCAGGGTCTTTGTATAGTGAGTAGAAACTTGTTTGCAAAATCTTGAAAAATTTATTATATGAAGTTTATACATAATATTTGTTTGAGATGGATGGCATTCAATGCGTTAGGTAAATGCTTCCCTATCATGTCCATTAATCTATAGGCTCCAAAACCTATCATTTTTGCAATTTGGTAGGTTTTTTTTCCAATTTAGAGACAACTTTTTCCTTTCCCTTGCTAGTCTGCTCACCTCACAGTTTCTTAACACCAGGTCGCTAACTTGAAATTACCCATGCCGCACTCTTTTGTTGTAATACCTTGAAACTTGGTATCCTCTAATCGCCATATGTGCTATGGCATCTTCTCTACTTTTTTTAGTAGATCGAGGTTTGCTTTCAAATGTAGCTCATTAACTATTGGATCAGTAATAGCTGTTCGAATGCTACGAACTTCTATCTCTACTAGAATAACTACCTCAGTACCATAGACTAGGCTAAAAGATATGGCTCTAGTTGCTTGACATTCAGTTATTCTGATCGCTTATAGTATTCCCAGCATTTCTTCTGCCCATACCTTCTTAGCATTGTTTAATTTCTTCTTAAATGGTGGCGACAAAACTATGTACCGTGTTGATGTGCAATTTTTTGTAAAATTTTTTTTTATCAACGAACAGCTACTTTCCATTGTCTGTTACAATAACATTAAGAATCCTAAATCGGCCCACGATGAATTTCTAAATGAAACTCTCTATAGTTCAGGCTGTTATTTGGCCATAGGTTCTACTTCTATTCATTTGTGAAGTAGTCATACCTAACAACTAAGAATTTTCGCTATGAAGTTACCGTCAAGAATAGACCTAGTATGTCGATGTTCTATACACAGAAGAGTCAAGGGCTAAAAATTTGTTTAAGTGCTTCCATAGGCTGTTTGGGAATTTTAGTGAAGCGTTGGCACTTGTCACATCTTTAAACTAAATTGATGGCGTCCTTTCATATTATCGATCGAAAGAATCCTTGCTAAGAGATTTTTTTGCTAGTGCCCTTCCCCCCAAATGGTTTCCATAAACCTTTTTGTGGATTTCTCTTAGTACATATTCTACTTCTTCTGGGTCTAAGCACTTGAGTCGGGGTAAGTGAATGATTTCTTATATAAAATACCGTCAACAATTGCATACCTGGATGCCTTTTTGTCTAATTGCCTTTTTTACAATAGGGCTTTGGTATGATGTTCTCTTGGAGAAATGCCCTTATTTTGGTCATCTAGTTTTCTCTAGTATTTGTGTCTATCTTAAAAGCATGTCGATCATAGGGATATGATCTAACAGATTAAAAAAGGATTTTCCCTTTGTGGTTGATCTCTAAACTGTTTGCCATTTTAGAAATTGCATTAGCTCTACCATTTTGGTCATGGGGTATCCACTTGAATGCAATCTGATCAAAAGTCTTAATGAGCTCAAAGATCATTTGATGGTATTTGGCTAAGGTCTGGTCCTTGACTTCATATTTCCCATTGATTTGATTTGTTACTAATCGGGAGTTGGTGTAACCTCTAAATGAGTGGTTCTCAAGTTTTTGGCTAGCTTAACTCTTTCTATTAATGATTCATATTCTGCAGTGTTATTTAAGTCACAAATTAGAAGAACAAGGCGTAGTGCCTTAACAAGGAGGATGCTAGCTCATAATCTTTCTCGTCCTAATAATCCATCAGCATGAAGTTTTCACAGGTTTTCTCATTTTCATTTTGACTATCGAGTTTTTTATTGTGATTCCTTGGTGATGAATTCTTTTCAATAGTGTCTAAAAGTTTGAAGGGTTGTAAGCAAGAGCAATCAATGATAAAGTTAGCTAATGTTTGTTCTTTAATTGTTCTTTTGAGGCTGTAGGTCAACTCGAATTCACTCAATTCTATGCTCTATCAGATCATCCTTCCAGTTGAGTCAGCTTTTTGTAACATATCTTTTATAGCATGGTCCATAAGCATAGTGATGGGTATACCTGGAAATACTGTCATAGTCTTCTGGCGGCTATAATAAGTGTATAAATAAGTTTTTTGGTCTTTGTATCGTCGATCTCTCCTACCTAAAGTGCCTTGTTAACATAATAGACTGGTCTTGAGTTTCTCTTTCCTCTGTTACTAAGACGGCTACAACTGTCTCATCGAATACAGCCAAGTATACAAACAAGATTATGACAGGTTGAGGGCTTGCCAAAAATGGTGGTGAGCATAAATAACAATTCAATTCATTGAATGCTATTGAGCATTCTTTTGTCCATTTATATCTGGTAACTACCCTAAGCTACTTGAAAGAAGAAAGGCATTTGTTGATTGGTTTTGAAATGAAATAGTTGAACGCAACTACTCTTCCCGTCAATCACTATACTTCTTTTATTGACTCGGGGGTGCCATCTCCAATATAACCTTTATCATTTCTAGATTTGCTTCTATCCTTCTAGAGGACACCATGAAGCCTAAAAATTTATCGATCGCTATTATGAAAGTACACTTTGTCGGGTTTAATTTCATATTGTACCTTCAAAGATCTCGAAGGTTCCATCTAGATCAGCAATGTGCTTTTTGATTGACACACTTTTTATAAGCATATCATCAACAAACACTTCCATGGATCGCCTAATCTGATCATTAAAGATTTTATTTACCAAGCATCGATAAGTAGCTCTTGTATTTTTTAAGTCCAAAGGGCATAACTTTATAGCAGAAAATCCTTTCTTTCATGACAAAAGATGTTTTGGCTTCATCGCACAGATCCATCCTAATCTGATTGTATTCAAAAAAGGCATCCATGAAGGAAAGGAACTGATGCCTGCTAAGGTGTTGATAAAGCGATCTATTATTGGTAGAGAGAAGCTGTCTTTGGGGTAGACTTTATTGAGGTTAGTGAAGTCAATGCACGTTTTCCATTTTTCTTTTGACTTTTTCACCATTTCTACATTAGTTAGCCATTATGAATCCATTACTTCCTTTATGTATCTGGTGGTTAAAAGCTTATCAATTTTTCCTTGATTGCCTAAATCCTCTTTGGAGCAAATTTTCTCTTCTTTTACTTAACTAGTTTGGCTCGGGGATCAACATTTAATGTGTGGGTATCAATGGCTAGCATATCTACAACTGACCAGGCAAAAACGTCTACATGGTGTAACAGAAAGTTTGTCAGGTCATTTTTAGCCTTTGGTTCCAGCGAGCCTCTAATTGTCATGAATAAGTCGGGGTCTAATAAGTACAGTGATATCTTTACCGGTTTTTCAGCTGGCTGAGGTTTTGGATGGTGGAAATTATCCCTAACGTCCAAACTTTTAAAGGTTAGAGCATTTGAATTAGCTAGCATTATTGTATTTATTGACAATCTACTCCCTGCTAGAGCTTCTGTATCTTTGCTAATGGCGCTTTGGGTTTTCCTGATCATTTTTATGGACATCAAATGGCTGTGTCGAGCGGTTGTTTGGTCAACTTTCATGTACTTTACTTCTATCAGGGTAGGAAATTTAACCGTCAGGCAGTAAACGGCAGTAATTAATTTTGCTTTTCTCATTGCAGGTCACCCAAAGATAACATTATATGCCGACGGTTGATCGACCATTAAGAAGTCGACCATTATTTTAGTTGTATGTTCTTCATCATCGAAGGTGACTTTTAAGGTGATGAAAACTTTTATAGGTATAGGTTGATTGGCGAAGCCATATATTGGTAGTAATGGGTGCAGGTCACTGCTATTATTTCCTATTTTCTAAAATATGCCTCGTTGAAAGATCTCTACTGCACTGCCATTGTTAATCATGATTCTATCTATGCGATAGTTTTCCATAACAGTTGACACGACTATGGGTCATTTCCATTATCAATGACTAGTTCATCATCATTATAGCTGAATGTTACCTTCTAGCTGTCTTGTTTAAGCTTTTTGAAAACATATCTACTGCTATAACAGATTGAAGGTGTGACTTTCTTTTGGATTTACTGGTTGCCTAACTTTCATTATCGCCAATAATAATGCTAATCATGTTCATGACTGGGCATTTTCCTACTGCTTTATCCTAAAGTTAGTCAGTTTGCTGAGATGGTTCCTTATTGTCTTTCTTTACAAATTGCTTGCTTTCTTCCTTCTAAATTAGTGTTTTAATGGCATTTTTTAGATTGATACATTCTTTCATTATGTGGCTAATGTCATTGTGGAACTCATAATGCTTTTATGGGTTCCTAAGGCTTTTATCTGCCTCCATAGGCAGTGGTCATTCTACCAAGCCATCTCTCATAATGGCATGTAGAATCTGTGTCCTGCTAGTATTAAGGGGAGTGTAAGATTCATATCTATGGTATAACGGTGCCCAATCCCCCTTCCTACTCATTTGTATTTAGTTCGTTGTAGGTCTAGGTTTGCTATCCTGGCAGTTATTTATTTTACCTTTTTGAGAAAACTATTCTTCTTTTTTCAGGTTTCACCTAAAGTGATTACCTTACCATTCTTTATCAGGCATTCAAACTTGTAATTCGTAATTTCAATAGCCTCAGCATCAACATACTTTTGTGCTTCCTTATAAATCTAGTATAACTTCACTGGTTGGGCATCCGTTAAAGTATACTTCAAATGTTTATGGTGAACGTCTGAAATGAACGCCTAGATAGCCTATTCATCGTTAACGTCCTTGACTCTCAATGTAGTCTCGTTAAAGCATTTAACATATCCTCAGAGTTTTTCATCAGGGTTTTGTTTGATAGCAATGAGGCTAATTGTTATTTTAGCTATGATCCTGCAACTGCTAAAATGGGCTAGAAACTATTTGCCCAATTGGTTGAAATTTATAATAGATCCTGGTTTTAAAAAATACTACCAAGTTTGGGTAGGCCTGTGAAGAGTCATTGGGAATATTCTACACTGAATAGAGTCGGAGACGTCTCAGAGATTGTGAAATGCTCGAAAATGATTCAAAAGGTTTGTTAGGTTTGCCATACCATCATATGTGTTTGGTGAAAGCTTGATCCTTTTAGGACTAGTACTTAGTGGACAACTAAAGATAGGGGATTGTGCTCGGCTTCTAACCGTTCCCAATCATCCTTATTTGGCTGCTTCAAGTTTTTAATTTCTTGTTGGAGGGTTGCTACTTGGTCAGCCAAAAGAGGATCTTGTGTAGGGCGATCTACCTTTTCTTGCCTCTTGTGTTGGTCACTATCGAAGGTAGAATAAGAACTTTATTGGATCTTGCTACTCTCTTAATTTGTCTATTGGTTTCTCATGCTCAAATTGTGGTGTTTGATGCTTAGGCTATGGTTTTTAATGTTAGATCGACCAGGCATCTAGTTTTAGTGATCAGTTTATGCTTGTAAAAGCTAATTAATTTGTCGTTGTTGCTGTTGAATAATGGCCTATTGGGTCACCAATTCTCGCTGATGTTGTTGCTAGATAAGGGCTTGTGATTTGCCAATGCTTCGAATTGGGCAAGGTAATGGCCTTACAAGTTGACCTGGGGTAAAGTAGGCATCACCAGATGTTGCGATAACAATATGCTTGCTACAACTAGGTTTGTCAGCTTTATTGTCAGCAGATTGACAGTGGACACATCGGGAATGATTGCCTCAGTAATAGTAACTTTTGGAGATGATGGGCTGCCTGGAACAAAAGCAGTTGGATTAGATGTAGTGAGTTTTTATTGCAGCGATGGCATGAGAAAGGTTAAGAGACTCTAAAAGTAATTCAAAAGTAGGGGTGTAAAGGTGTTTGAAAATAAGGCATGACGCATGGAAAGTGGGTCAGACAAGCACTTATCATAGAGATGAGTCCCTTTGTCACAGTGGAGCAAGGTGTTATAGGGTCAAGCAAAGACCCAACAGTTCCTTGGTTTGTTGTAAAGATGTTTTGAATGATAGGAGCGAATTTGGCTGTTTGAGATGCCATAGATTTTTCTTGCATTAACAAAGGGTTACTACTATTGCAGATATGTAAGAGCATGTCATTTCCACAGATGGAGCCAATTGTTGATACAACAATAGAGATACTATGAGGGATCTTGCAAAATAATAAAGATGAGAAAGGGCCGAAGTTAAACTCTGAGGGGACACTTGGATGCTTAAGTCAGCAAAAGGGGTTGTGAATAAAGAACGAAAAGGGAATGAAGGAATTTTAATAGCTCAGACCTCAAAAGTGCTGATGTTACCTCTATATATAGGCTTTGATAGAAGCTCTACTTAATCTGAAACTCTAGGCGGGTAAAAATTATATGGCAATCAAACTTATCTGGTATAGATATTGAAGTTATCCAACTACCCTCTAATGCTTATCTCCTTAAGAAGATAACACTTAGTGACTAGGCAATAAAGGAATATAACTGTCTCATAAATGAAATGTCTCGAAATAATACCTAGGGCAATAGATTCAATTAGCTAAGATTCAGAAGTTGAAATTTCACCTCGACCGTCAATAGGCTTAGCCAAGGCATTTATAGAACATCCCAAAATAAGCCTTACTCACTGATATCTAAGCAATTTTTCTTGTTGCTTTTACAGAGCTTCCCTTTTGCATTATCAAACTCTCACCCATCAATATAACACCAACATTATTTGATTCCAAATTCAGGGCAATGCCTATTGTACCCTTTTCAAATTCTTCTAATTCACTTGCCATTACTTCATCAAGATTGTAAATACGAGCAATGTCGTTGCCCAATTTTATTTCACTCTTGTATTGATGTTCAAAACTCCATTTTCATGAATATCGATTCATCCATAACAATTGTACAGAGTTTTATGTTGCTCTACCTCTTTTTTTATTAGTTATTTGACAGTATATTCTTTAATATATAGGATCTTAAGATATATACATTTATATATATATATATATCTATAAAATACTTTATAGGATTTTAAGATAAATATTTAATATTACATTAATAATGTAAAAGAATTAATATAAAATATTTTAAGAAATAAAATATTAATTTAAAAAATAAGATGAGCCAAAACAAATATTTACCAAAATCTTCGTCCTTCACAATGCTCTCATTGAAAAAAAAAAAAACCTTCACATTTGGCAGTGAATTCATGCAAAATCCATCGGATGATCAGATTTTACCATCCTAACTAGCGTTTGCTCTTTATACAGATATATATATATATATATATATATATATATGTATATATATCGTAAAAAAACAAATCTGGAAAGTTAAAATATGGTTTGGGCTGAAAAAGGTCTTTGTCGTTTTTTGTTGGTATTGAAATAGGCTGCGGTTCCCTCCTAACAACCCCAAATTATTTAACATCATATCAGAATTCTACTCAGAGCCGTCAAAACTAAAACTACAACGTTTTCGCTAATGACTTAAATCATGGCACTCTCAGCAAAAATCCTCCAAATGTAAGGACAACTTGGGAATTTCATGTCATTTATTTCTAGCTCAAGCGTCCCCGACGTTCAGGAAAGAACAAAACAAAGGAATTAGAAATTTTTATTGAAAAAAAAAAAAAAACAAAAGGAGAACGAAAGAACAACGCCTAGCGCGAAAATTAGAAAGAAAAAGAAGGAACCGAAAAGGAAAATAAAAAAAAATTGCAGAGACAAAGGGAGTGTTTGGCAATGTTTGATATTTGGATTCGCCACGTCGGCGAAAAGGTGTTTAACGGTCTGCCATTGTATAGCATTTCTTTTTTTCTGCAATGGCACTCTTATTCAATGTAACCTCTTCCTCACCCCTTCTTTTCCCATAAAAAACGAAATAAATTAAACAGAAAGGTTAAAAAACGGAAATTGTGATAATAATTATCTGCAGTTCTACACAGAGAGAGAGAGAGAGAGAGAG